>SZWC01002859.1:143291-174201 GCA_023375785.1 Penium margaritaceum
AGAGAGAGAGAGAGAGAGAGAGAGAGAGAGAGAGAGAGAGAGAGAGAGAGAGAGAGAGAGAGATAGAGAAAGAGATGGACATGAGGAATCATAGATGGAGAGAGATGGGGGTGGAGAGAGAGGGAGAAATGGTAAGAAATTGAATATAGGAGTACACTGTTTGCATGCACTGGTTGTATAGTGCATGGTGTTAGTGCGAGACATTATAGCATACTGTTGGAGTGCACTAGAATTGTAGTGCATGATTTCTCCACCATTGGACATACATGTTTTTGAGAAGATGAAAAATTCCCTAGCGTAATGAGTGTTGTTCCAAAATAAGTTTCTACCAGTTGGCCGGTGATTGTAATGAGGTAACCTATTGTCAAGTTTATACTTCCCTGTAATACTTGAAGGTAGGTGGTGGCTACCATGTTCTGAAAGGGTAATAGTGCTTCCAATAGGGAGGGATAGACTTGGCAACCAACGGCTGTTCTGGCGAGGTCAAATACACCCACAAAAGTGCCATCGTAGGGGACAATAGTTGTGCACAAGCCCTGGCTACGCTTGTGAAAATTATGGAGGTGTTTCTTGACCATGTGAGTTTCACCTTTGTCTGTGTCTTCTTGTACAAAGATGATGTCCTTTGGGCTAATTTTGAGATTGGAGTGAGGGCTAGTTCACCTTGTGTGGTGGTGACGGTTGTTCCACCCTAGATGTTAGTGCCTGCTGGCGTTGGAGCTAGGTTTCTAGTGTTTATCTGGGCTTTGTTGTTGCCTACAGTAGTAGTGAATGGGCGACAAGGGATTGATTTTTCAAAGTTGGATTTGAATCTCATTTCACTACCAAAGAGCTGGAGAGTGGAGTCCTCAATTTTTTGTGAGGGACCTTGGTCGTGGTTTGGATCAAAATGAGGCTGCCTCATGTCCAATGGATCGGTGAGATTGATTTACTGTATTGGCCAGGGAAGGGGAAGGGATTTTTCTCATGCTTGGTGGTTTTGTGGCACTAAGGGATCAGGTGTGGGAGACAGGCACTTGTCCCATGGGATGGAAGGTAGGGAAAAAACCCACTTGTTGAAAACCGCCTTCATGTGGGGGTTTGCTGATGTCCAAAGGTAGGGTGGTGTTGGTTGGGTGGGGATATGTGTGGTGCACATGGGTGATTGGTGGTACCCAGTGGCCCCCAATTGAAGGGTGGTTTGGATTTGAAGGTGTTTTTGGAAGAGAATGATCATGCAGGGTATGCTGCGGTGGAGTTTTTCTTTGCGTTGGGAGAGAGGTTGCAATCCCAAAAGGCAATGGATTGAGAGAATTCACTTCCTATAGCAGACGGGTGGTGTTTGATAGATTTGTAGGCAATAGAAGAATAAAAAAGCTGATTTTTGTGGTTTCATTAACTTTGGCATTCATGCTAGGTGATGCATAAAGACAATTGTGCCTACTCGGAGAATTCACCTTCTTGTAAAAGGAAGGTGAATTCCCAGGTTCCCAGGTTCAGGTGGTAGAGGTTGAGCGTGTGCAAGGCAAAGGGGTTCTTGGGAAAATGTATACCATTACAGATGGGAGTGTGAGCCGTGGGGGTCACAAGAGTAAGGGTGGAGGAGAGGGGAGGATGAGAGGAAGGTGTGGGATGGTGTTGGGTGGAGATGAAGGGGGAGGGAGGCATATGTTTTGAGAGGGGTAGAAGGAGAGGGAGGGTGGCGTAGACTACTACAAAACGCCCACTCCTCACACATTCAACAACTTTAATCTAGAATTCAGTTGTTTTTACAAATCACAGAAAAACAAGAAGTCAAAAGAGTTCCTTGGAAACGGAAAATGAGACATTTCAATTTTTATAGAAACTCGATTTCAATGTTGTTGGTATAGGACTTGAAGAGCTTGAGAATGAAACTGACCCGAGAAATGTGTTCACAATCCACAAATTTGGGATAACGTACATCATCCTTTTCATCTTGACCTTTGAGCCATGCTTTCTGAGGCTTCTGTTGGATGAACACCCAGGCGTACATGTCAAGTGTCGAGTTCCACCGTGTTTCAGTTTCCAAGTGCTAAGACTGATACTTCTTACCCACTTCTGTGACATGGGACATGAGTGACTGCCACCTTGGAGTTGAGCGGTGGCAATAACAACAATGATTTGCGCCTTCCGCATGATATCTTCCATGTGCTTCACGATTGCATATGCAATGTATCCAAGACAAATAACATGTTCAGATTTTGTAAACACCGACTACTGCGAGATGAGCCTCTTTTCAATCATGTTTTCATCAGTGGACTCATTGTCCCGAGTGATGTAGAACACCCTGCCCCACAATCACCAATCCTTCAGAGTGGTACACAGAGAAAGGAACGTTGTCTCAACTCTTGGGCTGACTGGGATGGCAGGAAACAAGCGATAGTAGTTTTTCATATTGTAGTCGCTCACACAATGGCCTGTAAACCCCAAGCATTTCATGTTGGCATCACTTCTCCAGGTTTTGGTTGTGAAGGACATTGCTCACTTCACATTTGGATGTACACATGGAACGCCACAGCAGCCTGGAAAAAAACACTGCAATATGGTCATGCGGCCTCAGATTCTGGAGAGTCTTTGTTTTTTGTTGGAAGCACTATCAAGATTTTTCCATTACATAATGTGAACATGAGGAGATGGTTTGAAATTTATCTGGATGAGAGGGGGGATTGGTGGGTTGGAAGTAGACCGGACGAGGAACCCCTCCACTCAATCTCCCTTCCTAAATCTAAGTACACTCGATTCAGATATGATTCCTTCTCCCAGGAATCATAGTCTTGATACTGTGCACATATGGTATACATACTATTGTATCACAATTACTGGGAATTGATGTGAACCCTTATGTAAAGCCGTCATTAAAGACCCTGGATCATGGAGACTCAAAACCTCCCTCCTCCAAACGGAATAGGATAAATGAATTTTCACCATTACATCCCCTTCCTTGATAGTGCACAAGAAATACCTTAATACAAAACAAGAAACATCAATAAAAGAAGAATCCATCCACCAAAAAAGGAACATGGCCCACCTCACACATAGAATGCCCCACCTCAGCCACACACGCAATGAAAAAAATGACACAACTGTGCTCCTGCTCATACAGGCCACCACACAATAGCTGGACTTGCGCATCCATTGCCAAGTTCCCTTCCTCTCTGTAGCATGAGAGCCAGTGTGGCCCTCCCCTTCTCACGGTCATGAGGGGTGGTATGACACCACCCCTCACCACGGCAAGGACTGGCCGGCAGCCAGCTCTTCGCTGGCCGCCGGCCAGCCGGCTGCCCGCTGGCTGGACGGCCAGCAGCCGGTTAGGTGACCGGCCAGCCATCGGCCGGCCACCTGCTGGCCCCTGATCGAGTTGGGCGCTCGATATGCAGCCAGGGGGGCACGAGGCCTCATGTCTTGAGGCATGCGGCCTCATGTCCTTGCCCTCACACGCCCTCCTCTCTAGCAAACACAAGTGAGGAGAGGGATGAAGTGAGAGCAAGAGTGAGCTATGCACGAGAGATGTCGTTGTGAAACCAAAAATTGTATCTCGCACGTAACGATACTACGCCAACACGTAAAAAACAAAAATCGAGTTCCTCTATGAAAACCACAAGTTTATAAACTGGAAATACTCATGAAAACTCATGAGTTTGGGGTAGTACATGCCTTGTTTGGAACTCTGAACAAGGGGTGAGGTAAAAATGGAAATGGGCCTTCGCAGACTCAAAATATTTGAGTCACCGTGCCCATGTAGCTAATAAAGATTGTCCCCAAGAGTGAGGAACAGGGGAAAACCCTCCAGCAACCTCTGGATGCCATTATCTGAACTCCTACAATGACTTCCTCGTAAGAACTGGAGAGCAAACTTGTTACACTAGTTTTTTTAGTCATACGCTCCTCGTGACTGACTGTGCGATGATTCTTGCGGCTACTTGACATTTGAAAGGCTGCATGTAGCCCCAAAGATAGCCAGAACGCCATAGGGGCTTACGGGCTTACACATTCACCCGTTTAAGCACCATTAAGTGTATTAGAAAGCTCTTGAGGAGCCCTTCTCTTTTCCAGCTCCTCTAAGCTTCTCCTTCTCCCCTGAGGGCCACGTGGATTTTCTTGGGACAGGGTGGGAAGTTTCCATCCCCAAACCACTGATTTATCTCCCCTCCTCAAGACTCTCTCTACCCTCCTTCAACCAAAAATTGGTGCGGTGCCATTCCCTAAGACCAGGGACTCTCACGGCATTAGAGGAAAAGAAAAAAGAGGAAGGCAATGCTCAAGGAGTTTTTGGAGGCATTCCCATCACTAGGGGCACAATGGAGAGGCCTCCAAGGAGACGCATGACGTGCCAAGAGGATTAAAGAGAATGTCAAGGAAGACCCAAAGAAAGAAAATAAAACAAGAGAATTGATGGAGGAACGTGTGAGAGTGAAAACTTTAGGTTAGAGTTTACCCCCCTCCCCTCCTCCTCATCTATTGAGTAGTTCTTAATTCCTTGTCATCTCTTTGTTTCTGTCTTGATTTTATCAACCTAGGTTTTCTAGCCAGCCTAATTTTGTAAGTCACGATTTAGGGTACAAGCTTGAATCCATGCGATTGTGCTAGCCGTGGCGGTGGAGGGAAATGGTCTTTTTCTCCCACGTGATTGTGCCAACCGTGGCGGTGTAGAAAACAGTATTTTTCTCCCACATGATTGTGCCGACCGTGGCAGCCTAGAAAGAGAAATACAATTCTTGGTACTACCTCGCTGATCATGAGAACAAGGATACTTTGATAGGTGACACCTATGCAAGGTTGTGGGATGATCCTTACAACAATCTTCATGTGCTAGATGCAGGGAGGATAGAATGGCAAGCACCAGACCATCCAAGGCCAAAAAAGGCAAGATAGTGACAGCCTCACCATAGAGGACTCCAAACATTGGAAACCATTGTTGCAGGCACGGTTGACAGACCAATGGCAAAGGCAAAGCCAATCCGCGCTAAAATCTGGGACACCGAGAGGCATTCAGAAGCTATAAAAATGCTCAATGTTCATATTGCCGTGCATGTGGGTGACTCCCATGCAACGGAGGATGCGCTCGAGGACCAACCACGCATGGACCCGGACGTAGAGCACGACATCAACAACGGCAAAGGTGATGAGGATCGCGATCATCGCCACCGTGGTGTGGTGAAATCAAGCCGATCGCTTGAGAGGGGCAGGGTGCCCACCGAATCAGAAGAATCTACCAACAAAAGCAAGGGTTCCGATAGTATGGAATGTGCCAAAGACAGTCATGTAGGAAGCTCTCACAAGCATGAGCCGGACGATTGCACCAAAAGGGAAATTTGCGATGATCGCTAGAGGCTTGGTGAGCTGGGTGCTGAGATGGCGGGACAACTCAAGATCAGCACCAATGGTGGATGTGCAACACCACCCCAAGGAGTGAGGGCGGATCCCCCTTCCTATAATGTGGCTGCAATTAGGTGGAAACATACCCACTCGATCATTGTCGCTGACTACAGCTTTCTCAAGAACGTGGGACTCCTTGGAGGTGTGTACATGAACCTTATCCTCTTGTAATGGATGAAGATGCACAGACAGTGTGAGGCCCTTGAGATTATCACCTACACTCTAACAAAATCAGATTTGAAGCTTATGTTTTCTAACCTACTATTCCACGTTGAGCATTACATGATGGATCTTGACCGTGATCGCTGGCTATAGCATCTAACCACTCATGAGGCAACTCACCAATGCGGCATGCTTGACATGGTGGTACAGAACATGACCTGAGTAGAGATGCAGTAATGATCGCACTGGGTCACATGTACTGATGACATTACTAGTGGCAGCAAGGAATTTCTTACCTCAACCACATTTGAGTCGGTCATAAACATGTCTTTCCTCCACAATGTGTAGACCTTTGAAAAGAGTGTAAAATTGACGGACTGGCATAATTGCATTGAGTTTGTTCTATGTGTCCACAAGGCTCCACTCGGTTAATGGGCCGACCTTATGAAGATACGACTTGAGGATAAGCTCTTCACATATGTGGTCAAGGACTGGGGTGCGCGACAGCCACACCTAAAGTGTCAGCCTATGCCATAGGAGGATTTCTGCGTTATCATGCACAAGAAGTGCACCCTTTGTGAGGACGCAAATTGCACCTTTCATAAGATCAAGGACTTCAGACAGCTGGATAGCTTTCTTGAGGCCTACTCGACCGTGTTCACCTAACTTGTGGAGGAAGCCAAAAGCTTCTCTAAGTGCGATGGGACTCAGAACCTCAAGTACCCAAAGTGCTTTTTGTTGGAGTATTTCTTTGTTGGTCTTGCCAATGAGAAGCTAGAGGAAAAGAAAACCATGACGGCAATGGGCCAGGCTTGGACAATCAGGAGGGTGTTGCGCAACTACACCACTGAAGTGTATTAGGCAAACCCGAGGCACTACTTGGATGCACAGTAAAAAATGCATGAAAATCAAGGCCAAGACATGCACATGGACACTACAGGGACTTGGAGGATAGCCTGGCAACTAGGCGGGGTCAAGGGCAAGTAGCCTGAAAATCCAACAGAAAAATATATGGATGGGCACATGGTCCCTAACCACAAGTACAACTGCAAAACTGATGAGCTGCAAGAGGCTCGTGAGCAACACATCCTTCCGCGATGGACTCTTCCACAACATCATACAACACTACCACTTTAGGAATCAATTCCCTAAGGTTGCTGTTAGTGGTCAATGGCCAACAATGTTGGATATAATTGCAGCACTTTGTGGGGATGGTGCAGCAGGAGGTCGCAGAAAGGGCTGTGGACAAGGCCGCGGCCGTGGCAACAGGCCCGATCGTGGACATAGAAAAGGACATGGTGCATGTTTTCCCCACCATTGAATGAAGTTTGTGGGGACCAATCAGAAGTTTAAGCGGATCACGAGTGTGGTTTCATTTTTTTAGATGTGAATGTAAAACAATTTGAATATCTGAGGAGTTGAAATTTCTCCATTGTTTTCTCCCTTCTCGTTGAATTTCATTCTACACCTTCTCACTGAAATTGTCCACTAAACCTTGCATCTTAAGAGATGATGCATGATCGAACATGCTTAGTGATAGTGACACCAACCATTGTGCAAGAGGCGTGTGATGTAGTCATTGAAGTAATTACCCTCAAAGCTGTGAGTTCAATCATGTTCGCGATAGCTTTGGTCGACTCTTTTGACCGAGTCAAGAATAAAGACACAAATGTGGTAGCTGAATTCACGTATGCCCATAAGATGTGGAATCAAGTAGGTGAACCATGGGAGTTGTAGTACCCGCTATACTGATTTCATGCTTACCACAAAATTGGCTTGTTGTTTTCAAGCATGTTCACTTAGAAGAGTTGAGGAAATATGAAGATGCAATTCAAAGGAAACCTAGATGGTGTTTCCATGAGCATACTCACTGACACTAGAGGGGATGCCTCCTTTTTTAGCCTTGCCTTTACATTGTTTGGTGGGACTTAAGTGCAAGCCATCGAATGGCACAATGGTTGTCTGTGACAACCATACAATACTTGTAATTGATACACGTAAAACAAAAATTTGTATTCAAGGGTACACACAGAGTGTGACATTGAAGGGGTTCAATCTTCTTCACCAGTCTGACATGGTGCTAGGCAATCCTTGGCTCTACAAAGATTAGGCTATGATGTGCTTTGAATTAAAATGCTTGATCCTTAGAAAGGGGTAAGGTCACTAGACGTTGATACAAAGTATGTAATTACAACCAACCCGACTAAAATTCCATGCCAAATTGTGTGCGATGTGCGTTAAGAGACGTATTTGACAAGGATGTTGATGCTTCATGGTTTAGTTACAAAAAGTGGAGGAAGATGTGAAGGAAGGTCTGCCAAAAGAAATAAAATCTCTATTGTCATGGTATTTTAATGTATTCCAAGACCCACCGGCTGGGCTTCCAACAAAACGAAACATGGGTCACGTAATTTCAGTGTAATTGGAGATGACCCCTCTGTTGAGAGCCGTGTATTGTCCTGGTTTTGCAGAAAGGCAAGAGTCTGAAGTCCAAATAAAAAAACACCTTGCAAAAAAGTGGATCTAGACAAGTAGCATGTCGTATGGTGTATAGATCCTTTTAACGAACAAAAAGGACAATGATTTACGCATTTTTGTGGACTACTGGGCACTTATAAACCTGACGGTGAGAATTCAATTCCCCTTACTTTGGTTTGTGGACCTGTTCAACTAACTCCAATGAGTCTTTCTTACCTTAGATTTATCTCAAGGGGACCATTAAATCCACATCACGAAAGATTATGTGCCCAGAACAGCATTTCAAATACAAATGGAACAATATCAGTTCCAGGTGTTGTAATATTGGCTAACAAACACCTCAAAAACCTTCCAAGGAGGAATGAACCAAACATTCATCAAGTAACTCGGTCATTTCATCTTGGTTTTATTAGAGCAAATCCTAGCATTCTCCAGATTTATAGAAGAGTACATTGAACATCTGCGTCAAGTCCTTGTGATCCTTGAGGAAGAGAAGTTCTATATGAAAGCTAGCATGTGCAATGCTACAGAAGATGAGCTTGAATGTCGTGAACACATAGCCAACAAGGACACTATCTATGTCAACTCACAAAAGGTCCAAGCTGTGGTGGATTGGCTGCACCCAGAAAATATTCGATAGATTCAGTCTTTCCTCGGCTTTGAAAACTACTTTCTACAGCTTATGCAAGGGTTTTTAACCCTGGTAGCTCCGCATACCAGGCTCACATAAAAGGACGTGCATTGGAAATGGACATTTGACTCTGAGAATGATCTTCTCAAACTTGAAGAGCTATAACTCACAATGCTTGTCTTAACTCTTCAAGATCCATAGCAAGAGAGGGAGGTGCAATATGATGCATTGGTAGTAGGACTTGGAGAAGTCCTTATACAAAATGGTCATCGAGTTACAAACGAGAGCCAGGATCTCATCCTCGCAAAGACACCATACACGACTGGAGATCATGAGCTCCTCATATTGGTACACATTTTCAAGATGTGGCTTTTCTACGTCAAGGGTGCTAGGATAAGTGTGACGGCCGTGACCCACCACAATGCATTGGTCCTTTCTAAATGCAACCGAACCTAAAAGGGTCCGGAGGCACGTTGGAGTACATACCTGAGCCGATACTCATTCCCATGGGAATATCAGCCAGGACGCATCAACATGGCCAATCCATTGAGCAAAAAGCCTTTGAAACTTAAAGCAACCACCAAGGTTGGTGGATATTTCATGGCCATTGCGAAAACTACATGTAAATACCAGATCCCTCTGCACTAGTACGATAACCCATCCAAGACATTATCTACTACAACATTTTTTTGTACAAGATTCTGATGGGATACTGTATGGATTCTTGGTCCCAAAACACTTGGAATCTGGACAAGTATAGATTGGAGGAGACCAAAGGAAAAGTTTGGATCAGAGAACAAGGAGCTGTGTCGGACTCGAAAGACTTTCAAGCGAAGCTTGTCTCCTAGTTCCACAACCCATCGGTTGAAGGTCATGTTGGACCTCGAAATACCGGACAAGAATTCTTGGGACACAATTGGCGGCCAGGATGGAGTGTCGATGTCCATAAGTATTGCATGACATGCGGTCTATGTCTTTGGAACAAGGCTAGTAAGCAAATGTCTGTTTCACTCCTCCAACATTTTCCCATCCTCGGGACTCCATGAGAGTGCGTCAGCATGGACATAATAACTAGTTTTTATGGCATGGCCCAAGGCTACAATGCAATACTAGTGGTTGTGGTTCTTCTTATAAAGACAACACAATCACCTTCGTATAGCCACTGATGTGAACATACAGGAGACCAGTTGTATTTTCTTTCAGGGTATTGTCTATTACCATGGCTTGTTGTTGCACATTATCTCCAATGCAGACATAAAATCTGATGGTATGTCCTTAAAAAAATGCGCGATTACTTTGGTAGCGAGTCGCAAATGATGACAACATTCCACCCTAAAAGTGGATGATAAACAAAGCACATGAATTGTACTCTTGAATTCATGCTCTGCATGTATGTCGACCCAGCCATGAATGGCTGGGACAGATTCCTAGCACTGATGGTTGTTGTAGTGAAAAACATGGTGAATGAGTTCAATTCGTTCACACTGTTTGTGTTGAACAGTGGTCATCATCCAATGGTCCCCTCTTCATTGGTGAAGAGTGGGACTACAAAATGACATGTTCCTTTTGTTCAAGCCTTTCCTAAGCGCATAGACTCCTTGTTACATGAGGCAAAGGTTAAGCTTAAAGACGTTTGGCAATGACAAAAGACATACTCTCACAATAGCCGGCATGAGGTCTCTTTAGTCATCAGTAAAAAGATGTGTCTTAGGACTTGAACCTTTAGCTGAAATTTCAAGGGGTGTGAGAACTTCTACTGAAGTGGATTGGGTTGATTACAATTATTGCATTCATCGGACAAGTAGCATACCAATTACTGCTTTTGCCAAGTATGAAGATACATGACGGGTTTCATGTGAACCTATACATGAAAAAAGGAATCCTTCAGACACCACAGGTAGCTCTCACTGCCGATGGCCAATATAAGGTCCTTTGCCTCTAGTACCCAAAACGTACACTCCAATCTTGGGTTATTAGGGATGCCTCAATTATTGGGCCGGTTGTGGACTTGAACATAACTCGTGGGAGGTCAAATCTTGATTCCCCACAGGGGTGGTCAGCGAGTAGTAGAGCAAGCTAGTTTCTTGTATGGATCATCACTTTGTAGGGGGCATGATCTGAATGCAACAATAGTGGACAACATTCCCGCTTGGCGGCATTCATGGATGGAAACCATAGAAGGTTGGAAAAGCCCAACATGATCATCGCGCGACCGCTCAAGCCTAAGGGGCGGAGGTCGCTAGTCGTGCTGACTACCAAGTTACATCTTAGATCCAAGTGTTGTACACATTTTCATGTTTGAGTCGTGATCAAAACTATTAATTTTCTTCACAAAGTTGACAGCTCACTATTTGGAACACCCACTTGATTTTCATGAATCAGGACATTTCATAATATGTGGGGATGAATGTAGCGAGAGGGCCAATTTGGGACTCCCCTTCTCGCAACCATGAGGGGTTGTCCGATACCACCTCTCACCATGGTGAGGGTAAGCCATTGGCCAACCCTCGTTGGCCGCCAGCTAGCCGGCTGGTGGTTGGCTGGACAATCTGCGACCGGTCAGGTGACCGGCCGGCCATTGGCCAGCCACCTGCTGGCCGCCAATCAAATTAGGTGCTTGATCTGCCACCATGAGGCTGCCAGGCCTTGAGGGCCATGGCCCATGGCCTCATGCCCTCATGCCCTCATCCTTGCTTTTCCTCCTCGCTCGCGAGAGCAAGTGAGGATGAGGGATAGAGCAAGAGTGAGAGCGAGTTGTACACGAGAGGATTCGGCGCAAAACCACCGATCATGCCTTGCACATGACAATTTTGCACTGATGTTGCCAAAACAAAACTCAAGCTTGTCTAGGACAAGCTACAAGTTTATAAACCAGGAAAACTCGTGTGAAATCACGAGTTTAAGGTAATATCCCCCTTGTTCAGGACCCAGAAAAATGGCACAAGGTAAAAACAGAAATGGGCCTCCAGAGACTCAAAGCATTTGCGTCTCCCTACATGGGTTGTTGATGATGATTTCCCCCAAGAGTGACACGGGGGAAAAACTCATTCAGCAAGCCCAGGATGTCATTACGAAAACTTTGACAAAGAATTCTGTGTAAGAGCTGGAGAGTCGACTCGTTACACTCTCCTACACCATAAAAAATAGTTTGAATTCAAAATTAGTGACCCCCTCCTCAGTCATCACTAATGATATCCACTCGCACCAAGCACACAGTTTCATATCCTATGGCACCTCCCACGCTGAAGACAAAGTTTACACACAAAGCACCAATGTTGCAACCAAGTACTTGGCACACATACACAGTGAACGTGATGATGTAGACAAATTCACAAGATTCTTACCCATAGAGCTGTAGAAATACCTCTTATTTCACACATTTGATTGACTCAGTAGAATAATCACCCTCATAGAGATAGCCAATGCAATGCATACACAAGCCCCACATACATTCCCCCAAGCCCGACATCTTTTCCACCAGAGCCACAAAATGTTTCCTTGACTATTACAGTGACCTCTTCCAACCTCCCCCGCCCATGTCACCCTAAGCATAAGGAATTCATCACAATATCTATCCAGAAAAAGGCAACTCCGAAGGGCTTGACTTTTCACCAAAATTGACCTACACAACGGTTATCACCAAATCCGCCTGGCAGATGCCGACATCAAGAAACCGGAGTTTTGAGCTTGCTATGAGAATTTTGAGTTCATGGTAATGCAGTTTGGGCTTACCAATGCCCCGGTGACGTTCATGGCTATGATGTACAAAACAAATTGCCCGCACCTCAAAAATTTTATCGTGGTGTATCTTGACGACCTGGTGTATCTTGACTATACTTGGTGTATAGTCGCACCCCGGAGGAGCACGATGGACATCTCCAAAAAATTCTCAAGGTTTCACAAAGAGAATATTTTTTTGGAAAACTCTCACAGTGCAAATTTGGTCCCCGTTTGATCGAGTTTTTGGGTCACGCCATCAAGGCGGACGAATCACAATGGATCCAAGAAAAGTGGGAGCACTTGCTGATTGGTCGATGCCGACCAACTTTCGAGACATTCAAGTATTTCTCAGCTCCTACAATTACTACCGGTGCTTCGTATGGGATTACATCCAAGTGTCGGCGCCTCTCCCCAATCTCACTCAAAAAGAAAATGAGTGGCGGTGGGGAGACAAAGAACCAGAAGCGTTCACTGATTTGCGAGACGCTCTCACCTCGGCACCGGCCCTACGATTAGCTGGTCTAACGGTCGGCTACGTCATGGCTACGGACGCCTTAGATCAAGCCATCGGCACGGTCCTCCTACAAAACAATGGCATCGGAGAACAACCAGTTGCATACATGTCACAAAAACTGTGAAGACCGGAACTCATCTATGTCATACACAAGAAAGAGATGTTGGAGGTCGTGCGTGTGTTTAAGACATGGCGATGCTATCTTGAATACCGCTGATGCAACGTGCGCACCAACCATCATGCGTTGAAATATTTGAAGATGCAACCAAACCTCTGTCAACGTCAGACCTGATGGATGGAGTTCCTCGAATCTGGGCTCAACTGCGATATTGAGTATTGGCCAGGAAAACTCATCCTAGCAGACGCATTCAGCCGCGGACCACATCTGATGACTGAAATGAAAATGCAACAGCTGCAGCAAGATCCGTACCGCAAATAGTTGTTCACACAAGGCTACGACCAGCATGGCGGATATGACAATGCTTAATTCTGGTATGACGTACCTTATTGGTGACGATGATTCACTCGCCAGGTGGTCGTCCACCAAAGCAATGAACTCCGCCGCATGCTTCTCAAAGAATTCCATAATACCGGTCCAGGTGGACATTTCAGAGAGGACAAGATGCTGAAGAAGCTGGTAAGAAACTTCTGGTGGGAAAAGATGTAATCAAACATTGCCAACTTTTGCAAATCTTGGGACACGTGTCAGCGACTAAAATCCCATCGCACACGGCCACCTGGACTTGTACAGCCGCTCCCCATTTTGACGGAACCGTGGACTGACATCTCCATGGACTTTGTCAAACCGGAGGGATATGACACAATCATCTTGGTTGTCGACAGGGTTTTCAAAATATTCCACTTTATTTTGAAAAAGACTATAGTCACCGTCGAGGGGACAGCACGGCTGTTTCTAAACAACATTGTGCAGTTACACGGTGCAATGAGTACCATCATGAGTGACAGGGACGCACGATTCACCAGTTGTTTCTGGCTCAAACTGATGACTGGCTGCCACAGTTAGATCCAACTTTCAACGGCGTTTCATCCTCAAAGTGACGGTTTGACCAAGCGGACCAATCAGACACTAAAACAACTTTTCTGAACATTATTCGAACCTCATGTGACGGATTGGCCACAAAAACTCCCGACCGTCAAAATCGCATACAACTCGATGATCTCCACCGCAATGGGTAAAAATCCGTTCAAAGTAGTGTATGGCAAAGTTACCGCCACACAAGCCGGAATTCACAGCCAGAGTAACATTCCCACAGTTGATGTTCAACGCCGCAACGTCTCCACCATCTGGGATGAAACACAACATACACTTGCAAAGACACAAGCGGCGATGAAACAAGCAGCTGACCGACATTGTAGCAACGATGTTTTCACCCTAGCAACACACTTCTTCTTTATTTGGCCAACATCAAGCTTTGTGGGGCCAACTATTCAAAGATCAAACCACGATGGTTGGGACCGTTTGAGATTGAGCGCATGCAAACCCCCATGGTAGCGCGACTCTATCTCCCCAAAACTTTGCATGTTCATCCAATGTTCCATATCAGCAGACTCAAGCACTACGAAAACCCTGGAGAGAACTTCCCTGATAGGGATGTACCTCCCCCTCCTCCTGTACAAGTGGACAAGGACATATAGTACGCCATCAAGGACATCCCCGGCCATTAGAATCTGGGCAAAACAACAAAACATCTTGTCAAGTGGCACGGCTACAACACCGCGCGTAACAGTTGGGAATCCTAAGGCAACCTCAAAGATGTTGATCACCTAATCGAAGCATATTACCGCCGTCACCGGGCCACATCTCTAGGCGCGTCGGGATGTCGAAACTTAAGGGGGGGAAGTGTTACATACTAGACATACACGAGTCCCTAATTCTTCTGAAAGGGCATTCCTG
This sequence comes from Penium margaritaceum, assembly GCA_023375785.1. Lineage (NCBI taxonomy): Eukaryota > Viridiplantae > Streptophyta > Zygnematophyceae > Desmidiales > Peniaceae > Penium > Penium margaritaceum. Next base: position 158,088 of record SZWC01002859.1, read on the forward strand.
TCATTGCACAAATAGCCCACCGTATGTAGAAAGCTTGATTTTCACTTCAACGGTTGAGGGCAATTTGGTTTATTGCCCTCAGCCTCCGATACACCTTCGTGCATCTTCTGACTGAGGGATTTCTAGGCTGCTTCCAAGACTTGCTGCTGCTGACGTGGCGACACTGTCCAATCAGCTGGCGCACTAGCAAGCAAGCAGGTGGAAGAAAAAGAAAGGGTTATGTTAGGGAGACGCTCAAAGTCTCATAAGCTTCAACAGCTTAGTGATGACAAGTACACAGCATAGATACCTGCTGCAGCGCACGGCGGGTGACGCACGCGGCAGTGTCAATTTGTCCTAAAACTTGCAGAAACCACTGTTTTTTCCATAGCTCAGTGTAGAGGTATCCAAACATGACACCGTCAAAACCTAGAGATGCAGAGTCTTGAGCCAGACGCTATGACTGATCACATGCACAGTTCCAGCATTGGTCAGTGGACAGACAATGCAAAACATGCAAATCGGGCTTAGAATCCAGTTCACCAAGAAAAATCTAACGACTATAGAAAAATTGCTGAGCATCTCAGCAAGCACCCAGGATGGTATGGCAGCTCTCTGGTAGCTGCTGGTGAGTGGGACCACCAACCGTCGATGCTCCGGTGCCAACTGGGTCCGAATCAGGGATTTGCACAAGCATGGACATGGCCGAGTGGTCACAGTAAGTGGTATAAACAGATGGGGATGACTCACATTACAACACTCCCCCATGTCCCCATGGTAAGCATGTCCATACGCGTGCAAAAATGACACATGTGCGCAACAAGATGCTCAACTGTCCATGCTCTCACACTCCATTCTCAGCCACTCTGAGGAAAAGGGCGAACTCCGAAAAAACAAATGGCCACCATGAACTTTCCGCGTTGAAGTGCCTTGATCAATAAGTCAGCCCGCTGCGTGTCCGTGCCGACCCAGATGACGAAGATCACTTGTCGCTCTACAAGATCATGCACAAAGTGATGCTCAATACCAATGTTCTTTGTGCATACATCAAATACACCACTGTTCTCTACAATGACAAGAGCACTCTGGTTGTCACAGCGTAGAATGATGTAAGGCAAAGATTGACGTAGCTCACAAAACAGACGTTACTGCCATACCGCCTCAGTAGCCCCAGTCCCTCGAACAACATACTCATCCTCTAATGAGCTTCTTGTGATGCAATCTTGCTTGACGGTCCCCCACGACACAACGATGCCATCCACCAGGTACACGTAGCCCGTCCGACTGCGCCCATCAAGACTCCACTCCTTGTCAGTGTCTGTGTAACGATCGACTACCACCAAACACTAGCGTCAAAAGTAGAGTCTGAGGTACCGTGTGGAGACCATGTACCATACCACACCCAGAGCTACGTAAAGGGCTCTTGCTTGAGGTCACTATGAAAAATCTACAAGGAGATTGACGGCGAAGGCAATGTCGAGTCGTGTGGTACTGGCCAAGTACATGAGAGAGCCAATCAGGTGCAAGTACAGGATCACGTCCACTTTCTCCCCTAGATGTGTTGGATCATCCACCTTCAGAGCATCCTACCTTTATAGCATCCTACCCTTCAGGTTTGATGGGGGTGGAGGCTGCGGGAACTACACCAAGAGGGTCATCAAACTGCTCCCCCACAATGGTGGTGTAACGTGCCTGATGCAACAAGAGTGTCTGCTGCTAACGATCACACATGATCTCTATTCCAAGAAGCACAGTTGCGAGACCAAGATCCTTCATCCTATAGGCAGCTTTCATGACTACCTTGGCCTCCTTCACGGCCTCCATCGAAGGAGATGCAATCAGGAGGTCATCCATGTAGACAAAGATGGTGGTGAAGCTCTCAGCTGTTTGTCTGAGAAAGAGGGGCGGTCTACACGTAACCGGCATGTGTCAATGTGCTGGTGATTTCCGTGTTCGAGCACCTGTGTGACTGTTTCAAGCCGTACAAGGCCTTGCGTAAGCGCCAGACCTTGTCACCGACCTCAAATCTAGTTGGCTAGACGATGTAGATCTCTTCCTTTAAGGTGCCATGGAGGAACACATTGATCACATTTACTTGGTACAGCTCCCGGTCGTGGTGAGCAACAACCCCAAACAGTGTGCGAGCTGTGGTAATGCAGCCAATGAGTGCAAAGGTGTCCATGAAATCTACACCCTCAACCTGTGAGAATCCCTCGACCATTGAGCGAGCCTTGTAGCGATCCATTGTGCCATCAGGTTTTACCTTCTTGCAAAATACCCACTTGGCATGTACAACCTTCCGGCTAGGCAAGAGGTCGACAAGCTCATAGACAGCGTGCTCAAATATGACTCTCAGCTCACCCTCACAAGCAGCATACCACAAGTCTGCATCCAAAGCTGAGAGTGCCTCCTTCAACATGCTTGGATCAGGCGTCGTCAAGGGAGAGCTCCGAGTGGTTAAGACACACGCCTCCGGACTTGGTCTAACCACTACAAGGTCGGCTGCAGCATCGCAAGGGACCAAGAGCTCTCGGGAGACCAACCCGTAGCCAACACGACATGCTCGATGCACCTCGGTGTAGTGTGCCCATACACTCAAGCTAAGGGCCTTCTTGCCTGGCTCACCACTCTGAACACTACGAGTCGGACGTCTAGGCACTGTCCGCTGAGGCACGCATGCCAGTGGTCACAGAAGACCACCGGGTTTGCGGGAGTGGCCTGATAGTGAGGCGTTTACCTCAAGATACAGAGAAGGCCGTTGGGCCATAGCCGTAGGGGAAATAGGTGCCTGCGTGGGACCCGGTGCGACAAAGGAGATTGACACTGGCATTGGATTGGATGTGCTAGAGGGTACTACCGCTCGTATGGGATCAGGTGTGCCAAAAGGAACCGACACCGGCACAGGATCAAGTGTGCCAGAGGGGTCTAGCACCAGCACAAGAGCAGGTGAGTCACAAGGCACGGACACTGGTACGGGATCAGGTGTGCCAGAGGGGTCTGACAACGGCACGGGATCAGGTGTGCCATAGGGCTTTGGCACCAACACGGGATCATGTGTGCCAGAGGTAACCAATGAGGCTACTGGACCCAGCCACGATGGCCGTATCATCAGCAGCTGGAGACTGGACTGCACGTGAGGAGGCCCGGATAGACCCATCCGCAAGACTAGACTCCCCCATGCGCCGGGAGGCCACACAAATAAGAACGTGGTCGAAGGCTATCGACAAAATGTTGGACAAGTCGGGATAGGTGAAGGCCTCAAAGAAGATAGCATCTTGAGACTCGACAATGTGATGTCAAGCAGGGTCCCAAAAGCACTAGGCCTTCAACCGTGGGGAGATGGCGGGGAAGGTACAAATGCGTTCTCGAGGCGAGACCTTGGACCCATGCTCATCCTCGATATATCAAACACAGGCGAGGGACCTCCATATGTGGGCAAGACGGAAATCAGCACGATGGACAAACCGCAAATCGTATGGTGTGACATGGTTTGGATGCGGACTATGCGGCAAGCGGTTCCAGACCCACGTCATGTACGAGAAGTCCTCAAAGGCAAATGACTCTGGAGGTCCGCAGTCACATCTCATAGCGCAAACCGTATCCTCCATGGTGTGGTTCCAACGCTCTGACACACCATTGTGATGTGGTGTAGCAAGGGCGGAGAGGTGGTTAAAGGTACCGTGCTTAGCAAAGAAGGCATCTATCTTGCCTAGGAACTCGCCACCACGATTGGAGCGGAACATGTGTAGGGTGTGCCGAGACTTTCCCTCAGCCATCACAAGCCACATGCAGACCGCCAGTGTGCGGTCGTTCTTGTGGCGGAGGCTACAGACCCACCGCATTTGAGTGAAGCCATTGGTCAGGGTGAGAACATATTGACCCTGATCAGAGAGAGACTCAACTGGGAGAGGACCGAGAAGGTCCGAGTGCACCAACTCTAGTGGTGTAGTGCCTGGGATGAGGAGTCAGGGTAAGAGCAGCGATGCATCTTACCCTGGGCACAAAAAAGACAATCGGTCTTGGGCGGCTTCTCAAAGGAAGCCACGTCAAGACCAAGGGCTGGTTGACTTCGAATGAGCTTGGACATAGTGTCTGAGCTTACATGGCAAAAGCAACGACATTACAAGTAACAAATACATGCGAGAAAGAGATAAGGGGAGAAGAAATGGAGGGAATGCAACAAGACACATGATAAACATCATCAACAAAAGAGGCACAAAGCACGGTGGCACGTGTCTCAAGAGCACAAAGCACTGTGGCAGATTCAGCAGAGTGCTCAACACAATGACCCATCCTAGTGCATGCACAAACAGAGAGCAGGCTGAGCTCAAGAGCAAGGACAAAGAGTACATCAGAAACATACGAGGGGCCAGACGGACCATCAAACCACACAACCCCAACTTCCTAAACAGGCAACGACCGACCAAACCCTGTGTGAACAAACCAAACAGACACAACATGACCAAGAAAAACAAAGTCACTATGATGATAGGTCATGTGATGAGTTGCACTAGAGTCAATACTCCAAGTCCCACTTGGATCACAACCAATCGTTGACACTTAGCAATATGCCACAAAACATTCTGCCTCTACTGGACGTGTAGCAGAGGACTCAAGAATGGCTCTGATCTGTGACTCGTCAAGCCAGTCGATGCCATCAGGTCCATCATCATCGCAAGCCAATTGAACGCTACCACAAGCATCATCACGGGCAATAGACGTTGTAAGGCAAGCTGTCTTGGGACCACTCAACTGTAACAACACACTCGCACCTCCATGAGTATGAAGCGCCAGCAGTTAAAAAAACTCTATGATGGTGTGATCTCGAGGGTCCATATCACCACTGCTACCTGGGGAAACAGATGTGTCTGCTGTAGTCATGGTAGCGGTATGCCGCATCCATGTGTCAGTCAAGGAAATGTGCTGCATGTGCGCCGCCTAAAGGCCGCGCATAATCCGAGTCTAGTCAAGAGCTACTTACACTCCGTGTAGCGGTGAGCGCCCCACATTTGTAGTAGTGGACAGAACGTCCACTGTCGCTACTCTCTGTTTAATGCTACTACTGTTGTCTATTCCCTCGTCGCTTCTTTCCTTCCTTCCCTTGTGTGGCCAATGGAACGCCATGAGTGTGGCCGTTTGAGGTAGAGGAGGAGGAGGAGGAAGTAGTGGAGATGGGACTGGTGAACTGGGATAAAGGCGTATGAGTTGCAGTGATTGCTGTAACAATTGGACTCTGCTGATGGGCGATAGTAGCCTGATGAGCCTAAGTGGCCTAGAAGAAGTAGGGATGGGCCCAAGAAAGCAGCTGTAGTGTCTCCGACAACTCAGAGAGGGCCACAAGGTCCAGGTGCACCCCCATCATGATGGTGTCGAGTGTCCATAGTTTCGTCTCACCACAAGTGTCAAGGCCCGTGTAAAAGGGCATCGTGTGCCTGTAGTAGTCAGCTGCAAGCTCCATGGGACCCTGACGCAGGAAGTGGAACTCACACAGTCGGGCCGCCCTCCTGGCATGGGTCTCTGCAACAAAAAGTGTCAGGGCAAACTCCCAGCCATGGCGCGGGTCAGCTCCAGTCCCCGTCCCGGTCTCCCCCAGGAAGGGACGAAAGTTGACCTTAGTCTCTCACGGCATGGCATAGAGTAGACCGAGCATCGCCCTTGCTGCTGTGTGAACCTGGTGAGGGCTGCAAGTTTGGTACTGGCTGTGGTAGTAACGCCACACTCCCTCAGAGTCAGCCCACACCTCAAACAAGGTCTCCTAGCAATCAAAACCCTCGTCGGTATCATATCGAGATATAGTTGTCTCAAAGTCCCTCAGCCATCGCTCTATCGTAAGGGCAATCTGAGGCTTGGGAGGTGCTGGAGGAGGTATAAGGAAAACACCAGTGAGAGAAACACCATGAAGGGTGAACAATGTTGAATGACGTGCTTGATGCTGACGACGACAAGGTGGCGGACCGAAGGGCTGTGACCCCAGACATAGCTCACAAGGATGCTCCTCGAGCACGCGGATCTCGTCCTTTCTTGTGTCATCCTCTACCTCCTCTTCATCCCAAGTGTCAAACTGTGATGAGGGGTGCTGAGGTCACGGCACTGTGCAGGACGTAGACTACTGAACAGCTGGTGCAACACCAGTAGATCCTCCTGGTGGCTGCTGTGAGGGCCCTGAACAACCCTACAGTAACTCCATGATCTCCTGCAACGCATTGGTCTGCCGCTGTTGCTGCCTGCACATCTCATCCTACATTTGACAAAGTTCTTTGATTGCAAGTGACTGCAATCGTGGACTCACAATGCCCGAAGAGGAAGAGCAGGAGGGATCTCCTAGCCCTTTTTCCTTGTCATGCATAGGCGTCATCGTCGTGCTTAGTATGAGGTAGAACATAAAAATGTTTTGAGCAGGAAACCAACAGTGTTTCTCGAAGTGTTGAAACTTTTAAAGAGCTTAACGTTTTGACCTAAAAATTGCCGACGTTAGCTTAGGTGACAATGACGTCAACATTCTTTACGCTAGAAAAAAAAAACCATTGATGTTTTTAAGTTGACGTTTTTTACGCGAGTGGTTTTCTAAGAAAGTCACTCACACCCTACATGACTATTGGGGATGACCGCGTCTCCCCCTTGCTTACAACTGTGTAGGGGCTATGCATCCTTGCACAACTTTTCAACAGTATTGCGTAGTTTCAACACGGCTGCATAGCAATGCTATGCAGCAGAAAAGCTATGAAAGCTTGCTGCTGCTGCTCCGGCCGCCACCACTGCTACTATGGTGTTGTTGCCGCTTCTGCCGCCACTGTTCCGCTACTGATGCTGCTCTCGGCTATTGGCGCTGCCGCTACTACAAGTTGCTACCATTGCTGGATGCTGGCACTGCTTGTAGCCGCTCCTGCAAGCTGTTGCGAGCTCATTCTCCCTTTTTGTTGTACAGATGGGTAGCCAGACACGGCTGCTGCTACCATCCGGTGCAGCTACTTGTTGTGGTTGCTAGAGCTTGTAGCTACCGTAGCTCATCCGATGAGGTATGGCGATTGCGTGGTGGTGTCGTTGCTAAAAGCGGCTCTAATGAATCCCAAGATACAGCTACAGCGGTGACTCTCACTACTGTTGCCGGTGTTGTGTGTCTGCGGTGCAACTCAACAAGAGAGATCTTGCTACTCTAATACCATGAGGAATTGCTAAGAAGCTTTCAAGACTTGCTGCTGCTGACGTGGCAACATTGTCCAGTCAACTGGCGCATTAGCAAACAAGCAGGTGCAAGAAACAGAAAAGGTTATGCTAGGGAGACGCTCAAAGTCTCATAAGCATCAAGAGCTTTGTAATGCGGAGAGAGATGGCAACTAACAAGTACACAACAAAAACACCTACCGCAACCCATAGCAGGTGCTTTAAAACCGGCCAAAAACCATTGTTTTGGCCGTACTCTGTGCACAACTATCCAAATGCAATACCGTCCGAATCTTAGGGACGCAGAATCTTGAGCTAGAAGGCACAGGTCTAACATCGATCAGTGGAAAGGCAATGCAAAAGATGCAAATTGGGCTCAGAAGGCAGTCCACGAAGAAAACTGTAGTGACTATAGAAAGCATGTAGAGCATCTCACGAAGCACCTGGGACGTCGTGGCACTAGTGTGGCAGCCGCTGGTGGGTGGAACCACTACTCGTCGATGCTCTCACGCTAGCTCTGTCCGAATCAGAGATCTACACGAGCATGGACACGGCCAAGAATTGGAAATATTCTGGGGTATGCAGGCCCATACAAAACGAACATGAGCTCCGTGTGTGTGAGTGCAATGCAAAACGGTAAAAATTTGGCTAAGTCTAGAACGCATGATGTGAAAGAACAAGGAGAGTTTACAAACGAGCCCCTAGCGAGCATATGTAGGGGATCCGGCAGCTAGCTACACCGGACCCCGTCACCCCCACTGAACCCAAGCGAGTCAGTGGGGAGAATACACTAAATACACCACAAGAACAACAAAGGTGGTCTCCTTGAAGCATCCGAACAGCTCTCCTAGTGCGCGGGTCTCGACCACCGAGAAAACACGAGTAGTGCTAGAAAAACTCAAAATCAGCGTCCAGACATCCAAAATGGCTTTCTGAACATCGGAAGCCCTACTACAACCATCGGGTCTCCTCGTTGCACCAGTACAGTCTACCGGGTGTGCGGGCCTCAACCCACCGAGAAAAATCTCCTGCCTCCCGACAAGCCCACAGGGCTGTCAGAACGCATCGACCGCATCTCGCCGGCGCTGTCGTAGGTGTTGGAGAAGTCTCGGTACAGTCTGGAGGCCCGTCGTGTCGTCACGCCCTCCTCTGTCATATACCGCCAACGTGGGTACATGGATAATGCATCAACGTCAGTCGTGACGGGTGGAAGCCACACAAACCAACACTCCCCTTGGCTAACATAGCCGTCCACGCGAGAGTAAATGAACGAAGGCATGGGACAACAACGTATGCCAATACACAGTTTGTACCTTTCAACCACACACATATTCATCTGCTACCCATCTAAGGTCTCCTTAGACATTGGAAAATCTCACCAAGTGTCTGGGTCTCGACCATGTGAGGAGTGATGCACACGCGCATAAACCACTGTAAAGCACATCATTCACATGTCAGACGACAACATGGTCTCCTCGTGAAACTGGCGGTATCAGTGCCCGGGTCTTGACCGCTACGAGCAATCCAACACGTGTGCGTATGCCGGCCACAATGGCATCATCAACCAACACACAGGACTGTGGGGGGATCTCCTTGTAAGAAGAGTGCAAGTCACCACGTTTCCGGGTCTCGACCACCATAAGCAATCCAGCTCGCATGCACATGCCACACGTGTTATAGTCGCACACAAAGAAAAAAGATCACATGGTCTCCTCGGACACTAGTACAACCCACCAAGTGTCCGGATCTCAACCAACAGAGTGATACCATCTACATGTAGCTTTGCAAGCACGTGGTGTGAGCCACACGTTAGCTACTGTAGTACGCTCATACGAGAGCATGGAACCGTCGCCATACATCTCCCATGACGTCGTTTCAGGTCGAGGTCCACATAACACTCCCCCTGGGAAGATGAACCTGGCAGCGATGTCCTCATTGGAGATTCTGATGCCGTAGCTGAACAGATCTTGTGCAATGTGGTCTCTCCATCATGCAGAGATAGCTCCCCCTGTCACGTAAGAGTCGGCTCCCACGCTCAAAGATGAAGAGGTGTCTCTGGCTACGACTCCTCACGTCAATCTGCATCACTTGGAGTATACCATTCCTCATGTGACTGCCAAGGATCCCAACTCACAGTTGGGATCTCTCCTCTATCCGCTCTACCCCAATGCATCTGTGTACGTCGGAGGAAAGGGAATGGGCAAGTAGCACGCGATGCGGGATAGAGCACCCTAAGGCAGAACAGTGTACGGCCAGAGGAGGAGGGCTGGAGAGACGAACCGGGTCACCACTCATCGACGAAGGTGACGATGGAGCAACTGAGTCGGGTAGATGAAGGTGCGTGATGGCAGCAGTAGAAGGAGGAGTGATGACGAAGTCGACAAGTACGATGATGGAAGAAACTAAAGGCACACTCAGCTCTCTTGTGGTAGTGTCTCTAGCTGACGTCATACTCGAAGCTGGTACAAGATCCTCCCCGAGTGTAGGCATTCCAATTGCTAATGGCGTAAAGCTCGTGCCAATAGTAGTGATTCTTCCCTCCTTTGAGAATTGCTAATGCACTACCATCACCTCCCATTGTAGCATCACTACACGCTCCTGCGGGTCAGCGTAATTTGCATCCAACATGTGGAGGTGGCCCATCTCTGCCTCGCGTAGGATAAGCTCTGCCTCACTGGATGCTACATATGCACACTGCAGATTTCGTGAGTATAGCTCTTTCTACATCTCTGCTACTGAAGATGATAGAGCCGGTGCTGATGCATCCACCTATGGATCAACGAAACTAGCAATGTGTTGAGACGCTTGAACATCAGATACAGCTGTAGGTGTCGTATCCACACCACAGTTTGTGTCTATCATACGAGGAGGAATGAGGGGTCGCATGCCAAGAGAGAAAGAGGAGTCGTCAGAGTCTGTGAAACATGTGGAAATGTCGTCTGTGCAGGTACCGCCACTCTCAGCGTCGATTTGATCAGCAAGGTCACCAACAGGTGAACACGAGAGGTCAGAACTCAGCTCTTGCTGACGAGGTGACTCCATCCGCGTATATGGATCTGCTCCACTCTCCTCGACTACCATCGTAGTGGACACAAGTGTGCAGGATGCTGGCTCGACAATGCCTGTCAAGGCGACCAACAAGCGCAGCTGGTGCTCACGCACCGTCTCGCCGAGAAGGTTGGTCGCTGCCACCTGCATGATAATGGTGTGAGGACCACCATCTAACTCCGTCATGTGTGTCGTTGCATTGTCGTGTGTACGGGAACTTGTAGACTCCGGAAACATGGAAAACTCCTCACGCTGAAGCTCGTCCTCAGGTAGCGCACATGATACATGTATCGAGGAGGTACAGGATGTATCAAAACCGGCACGAGCACGGCATGCAAAACACTGACGTCGCCGCCGTGGGGACACACGACTAGAACGACTACATGAAGGCATGTCACCACGCGGTGGTGTCCTGCCGCAGGAGAGTGGATGATCGAAAGGATGGTGGCACCTTGGGACTGGCTAGCAAGTGGAGTTGAAGGGACTCCATCGGATGAGGAAGGAGGAGAGGATGAAGGAGAAGTGATCGAAGAAGCCGTCAACGAACTAGTAGCAGAAGCACGCTCAGTGACGACAACATTACAAAGCTGCTGCACCATCCGCCTCCGGCCATGGATCTCGGCGAATATGGTCACCAGAGGTCCAGCGATGGGATCTACCAACGCTGGCAGATCCGTATTTTGTGGAAAACGTAAGCACAGACGAGGCTGAAGCCAAGCTGGATGCCAGCCGCGAGGGCGCGTCCAACAACGACGCCAACCATGACGTCCATCACCACAATAATAGCAGGCAAACGTGCAAGGAGCCTGCTCAAATGTCTACGCACTCATCTTGTGCGCTGGAAGATGGATAGGTATAAAGGACACCTAATCCCGTGGTAAACCGAGCCACAGGAGAGAATGAGACCAGTATGTACTGTCACTCCCGCAAGTCACATCGTCGGGGTCAGCAAACATGACCAGACGGGACGAGCTACACCACCATAGTACGCCTGGAGAGTGGAGTCTGACTAGCTGCGGCTACTAATGCTGCTGCCACTAATGGATTCAAGACTACTCCAAGAACAGAAGAGGTGGCGGCTACAGGTGTGGTTGCTGCTCCAAGTTGTAGACAACCCAGCCGTCAGAGATGACAGGCTCGAATCCGCCATCGATCCTACGGAGTGAACGGCGCGCACCAATCTACGGGCCTCAGGGAGACGCCAGTCCACGAGGCGTCTCAAAATGGAGATCGCCCCCGACACACAATCAGGTGTCGACTGTGAAGGCAACTCAAAGCGCTGGTGCAGCCGTCTCACGATGTAGTCATTTCAACTCCACCCGCCACTGTTATTGTAGCTACGAAGGCCGCTATCATCGCGGCGGTAGTAGTTGTACGATTTTTTTCTTTATGTTCCCCCCTTTTCTCCTCTTGCCCTCAAGCCCGTCCTTTTTTCTCTTTTTTTTTGTCGCTCTCCCCTCGTTTTGCCCTCAGCCCCCCTTTTTTGGTTTTTTTCCCTTTCCACACGCTTCCAAGTGTACCCTTTTGTTTTTTTTCTTGTCCCCCCTTTTTCTCGATTGCCCCTAATTTGGGGAAGTAGAGAGAATAAAGGAGGGGAGGGGGGAGGGGGGGGGGGCGGTTGGTTCTCCCTCGCTGGCACGCTTGCTCGCTCACTCGCTGGTGTGAGCGAACGAGCGAAGGGGGGGAGGAGGGAGGGGTAGTGGTCGGCCCCTTCGCCGTCGGCCCCCTTCGTCGGTCAACCGACGGGGCCTACAGGGCCGACGGGGCTGAGGGGGCTCACGGGCCTGACAAGCCCCCCATCCGAGGGGGCTCCCCTGATGGGACTCGAGGGGGCCCCTCTGAGAGGACGGGGCTTCAAAGGAGGGCAGCGAGGCCCTCCTCGCTGTAACAGCAACAGCTGCAGCGGCAGGTGCAGCTGCTACGGTTTTTGTTGCTGCTGCTGCTGCTCTATGCAGCAGCTGCTTCTCTGTGCAGTAGCTACTACTCCTAATTGTTGCTGCCGTCGTTGCTGCTGCTGTTGTGTGCCACCATTGTTGTTGTTGCTTGCTGCTGTGTGCCATTGCTACTTGCTACTGTCGCCGCTATTGCTGCTACTGTGCGCCGTCGCTACTGTCGCCGCCGTTGCTGCTACAGTTGCGTGGCACAGCAGCTGCCGTTGCTGCTTCTACTTGCTGTTGCCGTAGCTGCTGGTGCTGCTGTGGGTCGTCGATGCTGCTGCCGCCGCTGCTACTGCTATTGCTGCGGGGTACAGCAGCTGCCGCTGCTGGTGTAGCCGCAGACGCAAATGCTGCGAATTCTACTGTTCGTCGCTGCTGCTACTACCGCCGCTGCAGTCCAACGACAACAGCGGCGGTAGCAGCAGTAGAGTAGCCGCTCAGAGCAACCTCTGAGCGGCTACTCTACTCAACTCATTCTGCTGCATGGCAAAGCAGCTTCCTCTACTGCTGCTTATGCGTCTGCTTTGGCTACCAATGCTGTTACAACAGCCGCTGCTAAGTTCTATGTTGCTCATCGCCCCTTTGGCGCAGTCAATTCACGCTCCTTCACACTACTGCCGGTGTAGCACCATGTGGCCCGTTCTCTCTGCGTTCCGCCCATTGTTGCTACATCTACTGCTCACACACCCCCATGTGCTCTCATACCAAAGTGGAAACATTTCAGGGCATGCATGCCCATGCAAAACGAACATGAGCTCTATGTGTGACTGCAATGCAAATGGCAAAAATTTGGATAAGTTTGGAAAGCATAATATGAAAGAACAAGGAGAGTTTACAAATGAGCACTTAGCGGGCTAATGTAGGGGCGCCGGCAGCTAGCTACACCAAGCCCCGCCACCTCTACTGAACCCAAACGAGTCAGCGGGGAGAACACACTACATAAACCATAAGAACAACAAAGGTGGTCTCCTCGAAGCACCGGAACAGCTGTCCATGTGCCCGGGTATCGACCACCGAGAAAACACAATCAATGCTAGAAAAACTCGAAATCAGCGTCCAGACATCCAAAATGACTTTCCGAACATCAGAAGCCCTACCACAACCATCGGGTCTCCTTGTCGCATCGATACAGTCCACCGGGTGCGCGGGTCTCAACCCACCGAGAAAACTCTCATGCCTCCTGACAAGCCCACAGGGCCGTCGGAATGCATCGACTGTGTCTCGCCGGCGTTGTTGTAGGTGCTGGAGAAGTCTCGGTACAGTCTGGAGGCCCGTCGTGTCGTCACGCCCTCCTCTATCATATACCGCCAATGTGGGCATATGGATAATGTAGCAGCGTCAGTTGTGACGGGTGGAAGCCACACAAACCAACACCAAGTGGTTTGAGTAAGCTATAAAAACGGACAAGGACATCTCTCTTCACAACACTAACAACTCCAACCACTTCCAAGAATCCACGACAGAAGTGTCACGACCTTTTAGTCGACTTCTGGACGGATCGAGATGTATCTGGATGTAAAAAGACACATCTTGCATCTTCGCTATTGATCCTCGAAGCCCTCTTATTTCTAGGCAAAGCTTATCAAATCCGACCACCGTGGAAGCGACTGCACACGTGTCGCTCGACAATCAACCCAACGTTCCTGACTTTGATTCATTATGAATACAACACTTGTATGTATATGTCCGCTCAATTCAATACTTGTCATCGAAGTACACTTACCGTTAATTATGAATTACTCAAGTGTTCCCAATTCTCAATCGTGTTCTGCCTTGCAACTTCTATCTTTTCACCATCTACGCTCAGTTTGGAATAACAGCGTCAACATGCTTTTTCGACTTGCTATGCATGGGTAGGGGAGCTTTATTCCTCCCGCAAGCGCAGCCTGTCCCCGGATAGGGATAGTGAAGATACCGCAGTTAACCAACGAATGCCCCACCCTGCCGCTTCCAACCAGGCAGGCGCCGGGCCCTCAGGCACAGCACAAGCACTCACTACGTCACCCTCGGCTCACCCTCCCCTTGCCAGTACCCACGGCCCCACGGCCCTCCCAACCAACCTGCCCCACTCAGCCATGCAGAGCTCCGCACCTAACACGCAACCCCCGCTTGGAGGAATGCAATCCCTCCTCTCAGCCAACTCTGCTCCCAGCCTGGCTGGGGCAGAGACTCCTACTACAACCCCCCAGGACCCCCCTCTCCAGAACACACTACTTACGCCAGCACCCCCAGCCCTTCCGGATACGCTCCTCCGCCTACACGAACGTGGGCGTGATGCCTTGAACCGCTCAGTCGCCGATGCAACAGCATTTGCCGAAGCCTTTGCAGTCAAAGACACTGCGGCAGGCCGCTTAATCTACTTACTCATCCCGGATGAGATGTCACATCTCCAAACAGCCGTGACCAACACTTTCCTCCGCAAACTCATCGCGGAAAAAACTTTTTCCGCTGACTACGTCAGCCAGATAATAACCCAACGCACTGACGGTATTTACAGGAACGGGAAGAAGTATGCAAGAGAGCTGCTGATTTTCCCGGAAGCGGACACATCAAGCATCGCGCGTGCGATGCGCTCGCTCCCTTTCCACGATTCAACGGCAAGGGCACCCCTATCCTCATCAATGGAGTCCGCCAAGCCTGCCCTGAATTCGAAGATCACCTCGCCCGCTACCCCACCGCCGTGACCATCGTCATACGCCACAAACCGGACACGTACACTACGGACAACATAGTCTCCCTCTTTACCGAAATCATAATCCCGCCAGCCACCCACCCTTTTCTCAAGCAACTGCTACACCTCCACCACTTCGAAGACCCACTGACCGGGGCCCGCAATGGCATCCTAAAAGCTATCGCAATCCCACATGAAGCAGATCATGACTGCCTCCATGTGCCTGCTGCAATCCGCTACGCTCCATCAGCCAAACCTATCCTTGTGAACATGTCGAACTACGCCTGCGAGTTCTGTGGCCAGAACCACCAAACTGGAACACA
Source organism: Penium margaritaceum (assembly GCA_023375785.1). Lineage (NCBI taxonomy): Eukaryota > Viridiplantae > Streptophyta > Zygnematophyceae > Desmidiales > Peniaceae > Penium > Penium margaritaceum. Next base: position 173,207 of record SZWC01002859.1, read on the forward strand.
CACCCTCTTCCTCAACGAACGTCGCCGCCCGACAAACCTCAACGATCGCACCATTGAGGAAGTCCACCAACTCAATTGTAAGCCCCCACCCCCCACCTCATTGCTACTACACACACATACACCACCCCCATCCCCCCACCCACCCCTTCCAACCTTTATTTTGCTGCTGACCTGGTTGTGCAGTGAAGGAATTCAAGTCGTGCTGGCTCATAGACCACCTCAAGGTGGACCTGGGAGTCGCCCTCACGAGCGGAGGAAAGAAGACAGAGTTCTGGTTCTGTCTCTTCCTCCGCTGTCACAATGCTCATGGTCGCACTCTGACCGAGCTAGCCGAACACATCACCGACTCCCCCTCCCACATCAACGAGCTTGCAAAAGCTCAGGACGCATGGCAGGCCCCGCCCCTCCTTCGTCTCCCGAGGGAAGCCCCATTCGCCGATCTGCAAGCCCTCATTGCCCGCACCATCCACCAAGCGCCCACCAACCTGCACCGCCAGTCAGCCATGTCCCGCGCAGCTCGCCGACGCACCAACACCACAGCGGCCGCTCCAAACCCGCCCGCTCGACCGGCTGCGCTCGGCACCCCGAACAACCCTTGAGGTACGTTCTACTGTTCTGTCCTATCCCCCAACACCTCCCCTCCCCTCACCCTCAACCACCCTTTACCCCCCCCACACCCCTCATTACCCCCACACTATCTCAGTCCCCCTATCACGATCCCACCTTGCGACACCCCACCACCCACACCTACGGCCCACAGCCATGGACTGAAGAGAACACAATCAATTTGCAAATCTGCCCACCTCCCCCACCCACCCCCCTCCCCCCCCTCACCCCCTCCCACACGTTCCCTTCAAAGGCACCTTACACCCTTTCCCCATTCTCAATAAAACTGACCACAACCTCTCTCCACTCTACAGGTAGGCTGAACGGTTTCTCCCCTCCTCTCCTCCACCATACACGGCCCACACAAATGCTAAGTTCCTCTCTTACCC
>SZWC01002860.1:9386-26711 GCA_023375785.1 Penium margaritaceum
CTGTACAATGAGATGCTGCTTGGCATTCAATGCGACTCTACATGTGTACACATATCTACTGAAATAATTGGTTCAACGATCCGCTCGATCATGAATGGAAGGGGTATTTGCTTTTCCTTAAGAATACAACTCTTCTCGTGGCTTCGACGACACTTGGTGTATGCCATGCTGAAGTTACGTACACACGTAAACAATATGATTGATGAAACATGGCTTGCATGCGCAAATGCTAGCCTGGCTTCCGAACTTGCATGTGCGAAAATGGAGGCGCTCCTGTGAGCTCCGTCCCCTGTCCTATGAGTGTAGTGCATGTGGATTGGCTGCATAACCCATCCACGTACGGTGTAATGGACCCTGACATGCATTGGCGGAAGTCAGCTTCAGTGTGAGCATGGACGCTGGGTAGCGACCATCCCCCCCCCTCCCCCCTAGAGTGTTCGTTTCATTTTGGCTTCTCCAGTATAGAGCCGCGACGATGCCGAGGATTGGTGTGTTTGCGGTGGAGTGTCAACATGGCGCTCTCTCTCCTCATCAAGCAAGGTGAGTGGAATTGCAGGGTACGTGAGGAATATATTGTGTTAAAAAAATGCCAATGTACCCATTCTTGGCGCAATGGCACCCCAGACCCGGGGCAGTGTCCGGAGGGCGGTGGCTCCTGCCTCTGCTTGACCGGTACGTACAGATTCCACTCGGCCGCCCACTTACCCACCCCTGTCATGTGCCAAGGCACTGCGTCCTAAAAATTGTCACGCTATCACATCCGCTAGGTCCACTTACACGAGGACGGGAAATCTCTGCTGGCCAGGGTGGCTTGTCCGTGGCGTCTCAGTTCCGGGTGCCACGGGCGATACCTCCCCGTCATGTTGCCTCGCCGGCAACAGGCACGACAACTCTGTCTGGTCCTTCAGACCCAAGGCGGTGCAACCATGGACGGCCGAACCCACCGACAGTGGAGGGGTGGAGCTTCACTAGCGTGGATGTGGCGCCGCCGGCTGCACTTCCCGCCAAGCCGATGCCTGCTGCACCACACGCTGCATGACCTGCGGCACCACGCGGTGGACAAAATCCGGCACCAGCCGTTGCATGACCCGCTGCGGCACCCGCTACACGACCTGCTCTATAACCGGCTGCACCACCCGCGGCACCACCCGCTACACGACCCGCTACATGACCCGCTGCACCACCCGCTACAAGACCCTCTGCACAACCCGCTGCACCACCCGCTGCAAGACCCGCAGCATGGCTCGCTGCACCACCCGTTGCACGACCCGCTGCACGACCCGCTACACCATCCGTTGCACCACCCGCTGGCGGTGAAACTGTCCCATGTCACAGAAGGCCACAGCTGCACCCCGACTATTGGCCATGGAAGCCTCGCCCGAACCACCATGTGGATTGCACGGAACATATCATCGGCGATGGCATGGGATCCAACTACACCTCCAACCACGCTGAGAGCCATCATCAAGGAAGCCACGGGGATTCAGGTGGCAAACTGTACGCTCTATCGTGCAAGATGACTGGCCCAGGCACAACTCATGGGCGCAAAGGCGAAATCTTGGGCTATTTTTCCCACGCTGTGTCAAGAGGTATGTTCTGTCGCCGGTCTCACATTGCTCTTCACATGTGTTCTTCCTTCCCTGATTCAAAGTTTGACAAATTTTGGTTTCTTGGGCGTGCAGCTGAAACGCGTTGATCCAGCAACGCATGCAGTGGCGGAGATGGATGCACATACCAAGTTCAAGTGGGTGTTTGTGGCGCCTGGGGCCATCCGCCTTGGCTGGGAGTACTCAAGGAGAATCATGTCGATGGATGGCACCTTCCTCAAGAACGGCCACAAGCAAGTGATGCTGATTGCACAATGTTTATACGCAAACGACCATGCATGCCCCATAACCTGGGCATTGGTGTCTAGTGAGAACAAGGAAACATAGATGTGGTTTTGTGAGAATTTGGCATGAGCTTTACCCCATAGCGTGTTCTGCAGGTGTAATCATTGTGTCCGACAGAGAAGCTGGCCTGGCAAAGGCTCTGGTAAGACGCCCGACGCTACCCACATTTATTGTGCCTGGCATCTGCGGTGAAACATCAAAGAGAAGTTCGGCAAGAAGGCGGCCTACTGGGCTTGGAAGTGCGCAGAGGCTCTCAACCACGAGCAGCTTCAGCAAGCGTCACGTCACCTGCGAGCAGTCAGCGAACGTGCAGCGAACTACCTCATTCCGGGACGAGACGGGTAGGGTGGCATACCGCTACCGAAGTGGACGTCATACATGTGCCATGTTCCTAGGGACGGGCACATCACTAGCAACGCTTCAGAGTCATTGAACGCTCGTCTGAAGTCCCTCTGCAAGCTCTACACCTTCTACTGCTTCCTACAAGTGTACCACTTGTGCAGGGCATCATGGCACAACGCCGCGAGCAGATAGAAAACTGCAACAAGACTCTTGCCTCGGCTCTCGCAAAATGCCTACTTCACAGTTTTCCGGTTGTACGTGACTACGACGTCATGATGGAGGGGCCATCTACGGGAACGGTTCGTGGCTCAATGAACGTCCGACGACACGTGGATCTCAACATGGGAAGCTGTAATTGAGGTCGGTGGCGCGAGTTTGGCCAGCCATGCCAACATGCCTGTGCCCTCATGATGGAGGTGGGTGAAGACCCGACTGGGCACGTGAGCTGCGAGCAGACAGTGAGGTACTGGAGCCTCACCTACGGCAACCCCATGCCCTCACTCTCCACCTCTGGACTCTATCAACCTGCCCCGTGGTCGTCCCACGAGTGCCCGCATGGAGCATGCGCCGCTCCGAAAATGAAACTTCATCTGCCCGAAGTGTGGCCGTTACGGTCACACAAAGAAGAGGTGTCCCAACCCTGCTGCACCTCAGCCTCAGGAAGTAACAGCAGCGCTAAGAGCAGAATGTTAAGAGGCAGCAGCAAGAGCAGGTGCACGTGCGGAGAGAGAAGGGGAAGGGAGAGAAGAAGGGGTAGCAACTGACGACAGTGATGCATCGGACTACGACCCTAAAGCAGATCCCAGGGGGTCCTCAACAGAGGAGGAGGTGGGTGAGGCAGCCGTAGATGACTTTGACAACAACGTGTCTGACAATGGCAGTGAGGAATTCCTGGGGTATGCGGCGGAGCCAGAGAACGGACTGCTCACATAGGAAGAGCATGACGCTGAAGGTACCAGATTCATGGAGCAGTATGGTGCACTGGAACATGACGCAGACGGTAACGCAGGAGAAGAGGCGATAGAAGAAGATGTAGGAGCANTCAGGAAGAAGGGGTAGCAACTGACGACAGTGATGCATCGGACTACAACCCTAAAGCAGATCCCAGGGGGTCCTCAACAGAGGAGGAGGTGGGTGAGGCAGCCGTAGATGACTTTGACAACAACGTGTCTGACAATGGCAGTGAGGAATTCCTGGGGTATGCGGCGGAGCCAGAGAACGGACTGCTCACATAGGAAGAGCATGACGCTGAAGGTACCAGATTCATGGAGCAGTATGGTGCACTGGAACATGACGCAGACGGTAACGCAGGAGAAGAGGCGATAGAAGAAGATGTAGGAGCAGAGCACGTGGATGATGAAGGAGAGGAAAAGGTGGGGAGCCACGCAGTAAGAGGCATGGATGTACTTGGGATTTAAGGTGAGTTTTTCCCCTACTCATGTGCAAAAGTTCATGTGCAGATCTTGAATTCCTTTGAAGGCCATGAACACTCTGCCAACAACAATGTCATGTCACTGTGCAGGGGTACAATGGAGTGTTCGTTGGCCGCAGGCCAAGTCTGAAAGCATATCCAAGTCCTGGGCGAACGGTGTACTCCGCATGGCCAGTGGCCGGCCAGAATCTGTGATGAACAAGTTGGAGTGGTTTTGTTAGGGGTGGTTATGAATCCTAGGCCATTGTTTCCTTTGAAGAGTGTCAACTCATCTTTCCTTCAAAAACCTTCCCAACTCAACATTCATGCTTTGCTGAAAATGAAAATGCAGACTTGCGTTAACCTTAACTTGTCACAGTAGTGTACTGAGGAAAACATGTTGTTTACGGTAGTGACAGAGGTGCCCCATGTTTCATTATAAAGTGTAAAAGCATGGAACAAAGCCATTTGTACTTCTCTCAAACATTTCCACCAAGTATCAATGGAGTGCACGCTGTCCACAACAGCACTACCTACAGTCACTTTGTTTCTATGCAGAGCTAGCACATGGTACTTGCTGTCGAGGTTGCAGACGGAATGGAGGCGTTTAGAGGTCAGGCTGTACTACAGCACGTGCCCTGAACCCTTTGACATGGGTGCTCTATCGGACTACACACCAGAAGAAGTATTCTACAATGCTCTTGAAGAATTTGACGATGGGATGGTCATTCATCCCGATCGTGCACGGGCTTCTGGCAGTTCTGTGCACTTGTGCCCCATGTGTGACATCATTGTTTGGATGCACACGCAACACCCACGAGTGCAGAAGTGGATATTGAACGGCAAGCCTGGTCCTTATGAGTAATGTTTAGGGTGCATAAACTAGTATTGCCAACGTTATCCAAACCTTTGGTTAAAATCGTCGTTGAAATGGTGGAACACTGGAATTTGTGCTATTGATGCTTGCCATGTCAAAAGACACCAGGCTCATGAGAACAACAAAGTGTGCACACATAAATGGCCTACTTGGTACAGGAAGTACTTTATGATTGTTGCGTCTAACATTTGTACCCAGTCAATTGAGAATGGATAGTACACACGTTCGTATACATAGAATTCCAACAGTCAGATTTCAGCTATGTCCAAAGTTGTTTGCCAATGAGACATAGATTCGCTGTGTTTCATGTTCTGCCGCATTTTTCCAGAAAAATGTTAGGGACCTGTCATATGCGTGTAAAATCATACCACAAAACAATGTCAATACCCTGAAGTTGAGGTATTAAACGTCATGACAAAATTAGCAATGTACCCGGTCCTACACGGGCCTACATGGTCATAGTCTGGCGCACCATAGAGGACTGCCATGGCTGGCATGGCTGCCCATTCACCATGCCCAGACTTGTTAGTGACCAAGGCATACTTCCGCTATGTTTCATCATCTGTAGCAATCATTTCATACAGATGTGTTGGACCTGTCATATGCATGTTAAATGAGACTGCAAAAGTACAAAAATACCCGGGATTTGAGATGTACAATGTCATGAAAAAATGAACAATGTACCCGGTTGTTCGCTGGCCTATGTGGTTTAGAGTTTGGCACACCATAGAGGATCCAGATGGACCCAGGGCTGCCAGTGTGGTGGGCACCAGATAGGACAACAATGTGGCAGCTTCACACACATGATGTGGCACATGTCGAGTGGATTAGTTGGAGGGGGCCCCAAGTTCTTGGAGTCCCAGAGGCTCTTGATGTTGTTCCATGGGACCCATGCATCAAACTGATCCATACGGGGGCGTGGAGGAAGGATTCATTCCCATGGACCAATGTGAGGAGCATCCAGACCTCCATCCCACAACTGGAGCGGCGGCATGGGACGACTTTGGAGCTTCAGCGGATCCGAGGAAGACATGTTTCCACGTGAAAACTGTGCCAATGCAGGACATGTACAAAACAAGGAAGTTGTGACTTATAAAGTTCCAAAGAAGCAGTGGTTCATGATTCAAACGCGTCTGGTACATTCTCTGTCCTGTCAAAAGTTTCCCGGTCTACAATCTCGCACGCCACAATGGGTCCGGATGGACCCATGGCTGCCAGGGAGGTGGGCACCATGCAGGACGGCGATGTGGCGGTTTCACACCCATGAGCCAGCACATGTTGTATGGGTCAGCAGGACATGGGCTGAGACCATTTGAGTCCCACATGAGCTTGATGTTAACCCACTCGACCCACGCATCATACATGTCCATGTGGTAGGCATCGTTGACATCTCTCGCCCATTTCTCCGGCGGCAGTAATGGACGACCCTTGAGCAACAAGTGGTGCGAGGACGCCATGGCCGGGTTTTGAATCTAACGTAATGAACATCAACTTGCAAGTGCTGCGCACTTCAAGTATGAACTGTAACTTTCAACTCGGTTTATGCTACAGTTGCGCTTCTGCTCATTTTTGACTACGTCACGTCAAATGTGGATATTGTCGTCAGCGAGCTGGCAGTTGGCATGCTGTCTTGTAAACGACGATGACGAGGACCTGCTCGGCTGTCACTAGCGGCGCGATGCCATTCGTTGGCAACACATCCGATGACACGTGTGTAACGCATGTACGCACACATAGCATAGATGCAAATGGTGCACAAAGCTGCAATATTTTATGGGGTGAAATAGCTCATATACCCATAAAATGCAAAGTGTGACTCTCATCCGCCCGTCGTTCGAAAGAAAAGTAACAATCTGCCCGTGGTTCGGAAGAAAAGCAACCATCTGCCCACCTTGCGTTACAAAAGCAACCATCCGCCCAGCCTCCGCAACAAAATCAACCAGCCGTCCACCCCTTCTTTCATGCTCGATCAGAGCATGTGTTTTGCACCTGACATGGAAAAAAGTGCAATGGTGCATTCGTCTGAGACATAGTGAATGACAAAAATCATGTCATGCATCAATGCTACATGGTATGTGGCAGGAACATGATATTTTTTTAGCGTTTCTGGGTTCCTCAGGTATTTTCTGTGTCACGTTGGCATATGTGTTATTTTATGTATGCCATTGTCATATGCGTTATTTTCTGTGCTACATTGGCATATGCGTTATTTTTTGTGTGACGTTGTCATATGCGTTATACTTTTTGCGACATTGGTATATCAGCTATATAGTTCCGAAAACTGGGTATATCGTGACCGAACCCTATTTTATGTCAAACTTAGACCCGACACTACATGGTTTGTGCACGGAATATTTGTAAGAAGCTGGGTCTTCCGAACCTCCACTGGTGGTTTGGACATGTACCAACGCTTGGGCATATGGGTTCCGCTCCGTCACTATTCACATGTGAACGAATAGTGCATGGGCTACGGAGCTATTAATTTCAGTCAATTCCCGGATGAGTAATGTTTTTAACTCATGGGGGGCTAATTGCTTTCTCGCTTGGCGTTGATACCTGCGTTATTTCTTGCGGTCCATTGATACCTGCGTTACATCGTACGTGACTTTGGCATATTAGCTACATAGTTCCGAAAAGTGGGTACATCATGACCGAACCCATTCAAGAGTTCTCCATAGATTTTATCTCTTCTTAAAATCTTGATAATATTCTGGAGACGTTCATTGTGCTCCTTTGGGATATGGTTGTACACCATGATGTCATCAAGATTCAAGATAGCGAAGCCATCAAGGAATAGGAAAAACAACTGTTCATTGCCGGCATGAATGTTGCGGGGACGCTTGTGAGTCCAAAAGGCATGCTCGTGAGCTCAAAGTGTCAGTATCTGGTGCGGGACATTGTCTTCTCGACGTCCATATCATGTATGCACATATGATGATAGATGCTACGATGGTCAATTTTGGCAAAAACTATAGTCCCGCGGAGTTGGTCAAAAAGTTAGTCTGCTCACAGAAGAGGGTGGCGGTACTTGATTGTTATTTTGTTCAATGCTAGGCAGTCCACACATATTCACAGCTTCCCATTTTCACAAAAAGTACAAGTGGTGTAGAAGGTGACGTTGAGGGTATGATGAACCCCTGGCCAAGCATCTTGTCCAACTGCTTTTTAAGTTCAGCCAGCTCGTGCTCTCTCATCCACTAGGACCCTTTTGCCGTCGTTCTTATGCCCGAATTTTGGTCTCTATAGTGATCAATGTTTTATTGCGAGGTAACTCTCGAGATAGTTTGTCGAGAAAAACCCCTTTGAACTCCTTGATAGGCGTGCGAACTCCTTCCAAACGGCTGCAAACTTGTTCGGTGTTGAGGCCGGTGTGGTCGTCTTGGTTTCTTCCATTTCCTATGTCTCCATGTGGATTAGCCATGCTTGAGCTCCGTGTCACATGTGTCTCTTGGCCACGTCCTGAGACATGAGCTCGCGTTTTGACACTATCGCAACTTCCCCTTGTGCTTCCACCTCGTAACCACCATTGTGTCATAGGTGGCACGTCTTTTTTTCTCCCACTAATGCTACCGTAGACCAATCTGCTGCTCCAGTGGACTTGTGGATTGTGCCGGAAAAAGAAATATTATGTAAGGATGAATTTGTGTTTTCTCGATGAACAAGTTCCCTAGACCGTTGTATCATGAAGATCTCCGATTTGTAGTTGAAGAGGTTCATAGAGTTGACGAATCTGCATGCGTTTGGAAATGGTTTTTCCTTTAAACATCCCTGGTTCCATAGCAAACCCAGATTTTAAACAATGCCGTTGCTTATGAAACTATGAGAAGCCCCTCCATCCAGTAGTGCCTATACAATTCTGCAAAATTCTACAACACCTATGTTGCTCTCGTAATTGTATCTTCGGCCGATTGTCATCGCTGCAAAGAATCCTCATTTGCAGCAATGTGAGCCGCTCAGAGAGACAATCGGTCAGTGTAGATTTTTCTAACCGGATCGGAGCTTTTCCGTCTTCTACAGCTTCCCGACTCCTTATCCCTTCCTTGTGGCTTCCCACCCTTTTTAATCTACTACTGCCATTTCTGCCAGTCTTGCGAGATGTGTCATGGTTTCTCGCAAGTCCAGCAGAGTTGTTGACCATGTCAATCGACGGTGTCGATCTCCATCGGAGACAACGTTTTTTGTCGGTTGTGACTTCCCTCCGCCACGATAAGAGTTATGGTGTTGGGGTAGCCAGCTGTTTCATTCTTGCATCTGAGCATTGTAGTCAACGCTGTCAATGTGATCTTCTGTAATAATCATTCACAGAATGTCGTCTTGGATGTAGGATATGGTGATTGCTTGTCAAATACCTTGCTTGAGGCTGTTATTCTACTAGAAACATAGTTCTTTAGGGACAAGGTCGCTGATGGTGATGCTCTTGAAAAAACTCCGCATGTTGTCTGCCACCCTGGAAAGCTGACGTAGGCTTTGCAGCCTATACTGTGCGCCAGACTTCTCGGAAAGGGTGGCATGCGTGAATTCATTCCAGCTCTCAGGTGTCTTCAAGGATTCATTGCATGTCAGAACAATATACTGGAGGGATAGAACGTTTGCGGTCAACGATGTGAGAGTGGTCGCGTGAACCATTGATCCAGCTCCACCAGTCTCCTGCAGCCGTTAGATGGTCTTTGGATCAGACCACCAACTTAAAGTCGTGCCAAGAAAAAGCGAGACCATCATTTATTTTTGTTGTTGTTGACCCCACCAGCAATAATATACACCTCAGAACTTGTCAACCACATCCTGACCGTCGGTCCTTTTGAGTTCGCATTACAGAACAGCCTCGGAAGTACCAATCGAGTATTGGGTTCACTCAATAACTGGATGTTTCTCTATGTGAGCAGTGCTTCATGCGCATAGGATCTCCAAAACTCCTCCATCACTGCATTCAATTTTTGGAGCACATGGGTGAGGAGGCTCTCAATTTCCAATAATTTCTTTCTACAAATCTTTGTTAATGCGAGCCTGTCGGTCGGTACCTCTCATCGTGCGAGAAGCCGTCCAGGTGGTCAGTTATAGGGGCGGATGGTTCACCGAGCCGGAGAGGTTCGTCACTGGGTTGGCCGTTGGGGTGGTCGGTGATGTGCCATACATCGTGAAAGTTGACGTTGCTATCTGATTTGCCTGAAGAGCGTCAGTGTTTGCATGCTGCTGATCCCTCGTCAACAGATTCTTTGCTGGTTATTGATGCTCATAATTGGGTGCTCTCGCTCTGTTAACCACTGTCATTACAAGGTCTATGAACATGTGAACGGTGGAGATGTCCTAAAGAAATGTGCGTGGTTTTTCTCTGGTAGTTAATGCGTCAATTTTTGCTTCAGCGCCACTGTGCTCTAATACAAATTGCTCCGCCAAGCGGAATGGAGGTGGTTTATAGCAATGAGGTGCGCACCAGTAGGCGCTTCGAGGAATTGGGACAAATGAACTATTTGTATCAAATAGTAAGTGCTGTTCGATGAAAACTGCCGGAAAATTCAAGCGCATACATACAATAAAAAGGACCATAATGAGGAATATCTTGGGTCCTCGGCGCTCAGACCGAGGGTTGCGTGTGACGTAGCGTTGTGATCGGTCAATTTAAGAAGCTCCACTGATATTTCGGGAGACTTCAAGAATATCAAGGTACGCTTTTGTAAAAGTCTAGTGCTGTCGAGAAGTGAACCAAATGGTATCAAAGTATGGATGCGGTTTGCGGCACTTCTGTTGACCATTTGAGAAAATGGTCGAGGTTGTTTGAACCTTCAGGAACGGAATACCGGAGGTTGGGGCAGGTGGCCAAAAGGCCATCGGACGAATGGAATAAAACTCCCGAGGCTGATGTGCAGTGGGCCATAAATGTAACGACAAAAGCACACATGGTGCCCTTTCGTTATCCCCCAACCATACACGCTGCCTGCATCACCACCCATACACAATGTGGCCATTGCTTACATGCTTTGCAACCAGCATGATGATGGCCTTGACTCTTCTATGTTTCCATGACTCTGCTCTAATTTCTGTTCCCACTGTGCCCAAGGCAAGATGCACTGCTGCCCATTGTGCATAGCAGAAACTGCCACCACACACCTGCTTGACCTCGTGCATGTAGATGCAATGGGTCACTTACCTCAGCAAATCCTCGGCATGGTGGGCTGCTGCGTGTTATGCTCGACTGATGACTTTTCTCGTCATTGATGTATATTTTCTCTTCCTTGTTAAAGTGATGTCACTGAAGTTCTTGAATCCTAACTTCCTCAGGCTGACCAAGACCGTGAACACCAGCTTCGTGTATTTCTTTACAACCATGGTGGCCTGTTTTTGGGACCCACCTCCTTTTTTTTTCATCAAATGATGTGTGCTTGGAGCCTTCGTCTCCATACCCAGTCCAACAGAACGATTTGTGTGAGTGCTGGAAGTACGCACTCGTCGAAAATTTGCAGATTCTTCTCTCTCCCTTTGGTCAATCTCCCCTCATTGCCATCGAGGCCATGTCCTACATGACTTGGATGTGAAACCGTGTTCCCTATGGTCCTCTCCCTTGCCATGTCACCCCTTTGAATGCTGGACCGGTTGTCATGTTGGCCTGTGCCTTGCTGGTGTCTGAAGCTTTGTTTCCACCTTCTGGCTTCAAAATGATCATTGTGAGGGAAAGCTCTCCTCTCGTAGTTGTCTGTGTTCCTTTCTTGTCACGTCTTCCTCCTCCAAGACTTGATTCTTATGAGACCCTACTTGTCGTCCATTCACTGAGTCCTTGGACACTTTTTTCTTTCAGGATATGTTTGAGCGCAAATCTTCCCATTTTGATTTTGTGTCCTCCCTTGTCCTGCACTCTCTCTTATGCTCAAGTTACACCATGTTTGACCTAACCTCTGAGGTGCAGATCTCGACCTCTATGACAGATTTTCTCACGTGCCTCTTCTTGTCACGTCCTGTAACTCTCTTGCCTGACGATCTCTTCCTACCCACTCCTCTCAACATCCGTTGCCTTGTACTTCATACCCTCCAATCAGCCCATTGTCAGATCTCCTGTATCCTCATTTTTGCCAGTTGTCTCTTCCCCTGCATCCTCTTGTCTCCTGTCTGTGTCGCCAGTGCATCTCTTTGTGCCAGCCATCTCTATGTTGCCCCATGTATGTACGAGGTGGGTNGTCACAACATCTGGGGAGCCTGGGCTATGTGCCCCTGGACTGACCGTGGAAGCCTCTCCTTGCTTGGCTATGTTTGTTGTTCATCCAAGTACTGGCTTAGGATACTTCCTTGTTGAGCGTGATTTTTGCCATGCTCTTGACTCGTCTATCGCTGGCTATGTTTCCTACTGCTTTGCTGCCATTGGGCTCTCCCAAAATACCTCCCTAGCCTATGACAAACCGTGAGGTTCAAGATGCTACTGACTCCACTCTTTGGGAGAATCCAGTGCATGAGGAGTTGGATTATCTGACAGAGCATGGATTTACAAACTGGTGGATGTTCCACCAAGCCAAAAGGACGTCTTTTCCAAGTGGGTATACTGCCACAAGCTGAATCCAGACAGCTCAATTGAGCAGTAAAAGGGACGAATCACTTCAAAATGGTTTGCAATGGTCCCTGAGGTTAAGTTTGCTGAGTCTTTTTCCCCACTGGGACGCTACAGGACCGCTTGGGTCCTTCTCAGTCTGGTGACCTAGAACAAATGGGAGTTGGAGGGAATGGATGTGAAAATTACTTCCTTCATGGTAGGCTTGATGAAGATCCAACTAGTTGGATTCACTGATGGTACGAGAAAATTGTGGTGCATAGGCAAAGCCCCTGAGGAATGAAGCATAAGCCACGTTGTTGGAACCAGGAGATCACTTCCACCCTTGAGAAAGATGGACTTTGCCAAAGCAAAAGTTACCCATTAGTGCACCCTCTGATCCTCTTGTGGCCACCCTTTTCTATGTGAATAATCTCCTCATTGCATCCCCAGCCCTGCATACATCTAGTTTGTCGAGGGTCTTCTGCGGTCTGCTTACAAGATGAAGGACCTCGTTCAATCTTGAGTTTTAATGGATGTGGAGCTTGAGCGTGACAGTTTATAACAAATACTACATGCCTGTCAGGCTATCTACGTATTTACTTTGGAGGAGAGTTTGCATCCTTGTTTTCTGTACTTTCTACAACATCCACTCTGATGAGTCTTGTATAAATTTTTTAGATGTCTCTAAACTGGGGGAGAAGGTTAATGCCACTGTCTTTTTGCGTTTCATTGGAACATAGATATACCTCACCACCACCACTTGTGCAGACTTAGTAGTTGCTGTCAATGTTTTTTTCTATTCCTCCCAATGTCAGAGGGAGCGCCACCTTGAGGCCGTACTGTTTTTTGTAAGACGTGCGTTCTCTACAGCACGCACAAGGATGTGTCTCAAAGCACAATACTCAATCATTTCAACGATTTCACCGACAGTGACTGGGCACATTATTCAAATGCATGGAGTTGGACATGATTTATCTTCTTGATTTGAGGGACTACTGCTCGTGGAAGAGCGGCAAGCAGGACTGGGTTGCATATAGTTTGAGTGAGACTGGGTACTTTGTACTTGGCTGAGGTATGTGTGAAGCTGCTCGGTTATTCCGCATGCTGCAGAATTTGCGTGTGCTCATTTTTTGCATCGCTCTACGTCGTTATGAATAAATCACAAAGGCCATTGCTTAAAATAATGGCATGCATCAGTCTCATACTAAGCACATCAATGTGGAGCATCAATTTTTGTGTGATTAAATTGCCATTGGCATTGTTCGGATTGTTTGGGTGCACACATGATCACACCGAGCTGAGTTTCTCACGAAGGAACTTAACACTTGTGTGTTCAGGTGTACAGTACATGCTATTGACCTTATCCGTCCCTGGGTTTCCAGTTGATTATATTTCACTGTGCCTTCCTATGTTCCTCAGCAGTGTGCTCTGTCCATGTGCCTTGCTGGTTCTATCTTGTTGTGGCATGTGGTTTCCAAAACTGCGGGTCATGAGGGAGTGTTAATGCTTGTGGTTAGTATATGGCTATCAATACCTGGGATGCCCTCTTGCCTCGCACCATATCTGCACACTCGTGTAAAAGAGATTGAGAGCCATGGCTGCAACTGGAGGCCTGCCACACAAGATTGAGTGCACCATAGATGAATTTTATGATTCCGTTCAGTTTTTGCATGCTCCCAAGATGTGGCTTATGGCCATCTAGCTTTTGTATGACATCTTCTTGACTGTTTGGTTTTTCTCGTGGTGGAAGCATGAAATTGGAAACTTGACGATGCCTTGTTCTGTCTCCAAACATGCATGTGGTACTTGTGGGAGTTGAATTATTGGTCCCAGGTGCTGATCCTTAGGGGGCCACCTTGCCAGATTTTTCCTGTGCGTGAGTAGCCGCCCTGGGTGTTAACCGAGTGGTCGGGCTTGACCCCCGAATGGTGACATGACCTCCTTGTGCGTGATGAGCGAGCAAGGTGTACTCTCACCGGCATGCTCTATCTTTGCTCTCCTTGGTGCATTGAAACTTACCTGTCTTTTGTAAAAATCCCTCTATGTACCATGAGATTTCCATGGCATTCTTACTACACGTGTCCCTCCACACTCTTGCTCACTCCCAATCTCATTCCCTTACACCCTTGTAATTATGTACACCGGGACCATTTTCTTGGTGATACATTATCTTCCACTTCTTTGCTGAACTGTGTAGACCTCCTTTCTTTGCATAGTTTTCTTCTTTCAGATTGTCATTCAGACAACCGAGCAGCTCATACATTTTTAAAAATCATGTTCCTTAATGTTTTGAAGCTGGCTAGTTGATTTCTGGTATTTTTCACTAGTACAGGTGCGTTGCGCAGTTGCGCTCATGCTAGCCTACAGAGGTAGAGTAGGTATGCTGCTCATTCTCATTTTTTTTACCAAGGTATATGTTTTTGAGCATTTGTTTTGCTGTATATCTAGCTTTCCTAACAGCTTCTATCACATTTTATTCCTTGCGACGCACCCTCTAACACATGACCTTGCTGAGGAGGTTCCTGCACACCCTCATGCTCTGGCCCGAGTCACACAATCTGATGTTGTTTAGCCCAAAATGGTACGGTCACCATAGAACTCCAAAACGTTCAATTCTGAGCTAGGATGCGCATGTGGCTAAGTCACTGGTGTTTTGACTATTTGCAAACCGAAAACCACTACTTTTTACTGCTTACCTTCATCACTTATGGATAATGGAATGAGGCCCTTTTGTAGCAGACTGTGTGTGAGTATACAGAATGAGGAACACAACGTGACAGACGGTGCTTGAAACGGCAGAGAGACAGAAAAGATATGCTTAAAAGAGATTTTTTTTTAAACCTAGTTTGTAAGAGCAAGCAACAAAAGCATGGGGATATACTATTGCCCACAAGTATTTCTAGAAGCACACAAGGCCAATCAGCCACTGGAAAATAGAACAACCTAGCTTCAAGCTCCCAAACAATCTGGCTAGAACTTGGCAGTCATACGAGCTGCTTGGCTGTCTGAATAAAGAACCAATAGAAGCACCAGATGCAAAAACAGAGTCTTCATAACTGAGTCATAAACAAGCAAGGATAAAACCACTGAGAAAAAGGTCCCAGGAAGATGGTCACTGAAAAAAACTCCAATGAGTCCGTGAGCCTTTGAACGTCATAACATCTCAGTGAGTGAGTGGCGACAAGTCCAGAAGTCATCGTGACTGATGCAAAAACACTCGTGCATGATACACAGACTCCAGTCACCACAACTGAGCAAGGATAACAGGAGGACTTCAACAATGAAGGGCACAAGACAACTTCCAAAGACAGAGAGCATAACATAGAGTCACGAAAGGACTGGATACAGAGAACAGAAGTAACAAGAACGGTGTACACATCACCCAGGAGCTGAGTTATGTGCAAGGAGCCTGGGATTGTACACCACAAACTTGAGGTTGCTACTACAGAGTGCTTTCGTGAGAAAGTCATGCGCTTCAACTCGTACAAGGCCTTTAAAAGACACCATACACGGTCTGTGCCATAGCCAAACCCTGGAGGNGTTGTTCACATCCATCTAATGAAGCTCCTAGTCATGCCAAGCTATTTGACTTAACAAGGCCTTTTCAGCAGTGTACTTCCCTGAAGAGAAAAAGGTAGCATCAAAGTCAACACCAGGCACGTAGGAAAACCCCTTGGCTGAAATGAAAGCCTTGTCTCACCCCACAGAGCCATTAGGCCTCTTGCTTATTTGAAGCATCAATCAAGCGGCTATCACCTTATGACCAGGTGGGAGCCTCACCTTCTCATACACTCCATGCTCTTCGATGGCAGCAAGCCCTTCATGCATAGCCCACTCCTGGAATTCTGCATTTGCAACAGAGCGGGTTTGTTCCACAGTGTTTGGCTCAGGCAGACGTGTTGTGGTTCCACTCGCAACAAGTGTGATGGTGATTGGGATGCCTCACGCAACCCGACTAGACTCTGTAGCCACAAGGACACGGTGGAACTCATCGATGACAAGGAAGTATCTGAGTGCGGTATTAGGCTACACCATAGCTAGCACAAGGTCAAGTGCATTAAGACGAGCGTCCGGAGGGGATTGTGTGAAGCTGACGACATCACCGTGGACTAGTTGAGCAGGCCGTGTGGACCCTAAGAAGCCAGCTGGTTCAATAGAACTGGTCAGTGAAGCATGGTGAAGAAAACATTGCAAGGACCTTAGGCGACCGCCAAGCATGTGAATGAGCTACAAGGAGGCATGCAGTTGCGAGGGTGCAATGGGATTGGATGTAGATGGGAATGTCAGAATAACGATATGACTAGAGAATATTCAATGAAGGAAAATCGAGTTTTCAATAACGGTTGAGGTTGCACACCGAACCACCTTGACCAACGGTTCATCAGTTCTGTGACCTTTTGACCAATAGTCAAGTCATCTTCTAATAATGTGACATGTGTCACTCGCGTCCGGCTAGTGGAAAGAAGCCATTGCTAAGTTCTTTTTTCTTATATGCCATACATACCAAGGATGTTCATTCCCTTCAGTTCAACCCAGAACAATCTTCTCATCCTGTTTGCCTTTGGTTCTACGGCCTTGCTGTCATGTCTCCGCTCTACTCGCCTCTCGCTCACTCATCCTTTGCTATCCAATCTCTGATCTCGTACCTCTTTGCTCCGTCATTCTTGCTACTCTGCTCACTCCTACTCTTAACATCCAGAACTAGCTCTTCAGCACCAAAATTCTCTTGTCATACTTCTCTCTATTCTCCTCTCCACGAAATCTGCCTGCACTCTAGTATGTCTTCACTCGGTAATCTGTTTAAGTCACTTTACCCTTCTTCGGCTCTCATTTGTCATGTTTTCATGCTTTTGAATTATCCACTGCTTCTGAATCCTTAAGCCATTACTCACCTTGCTGAGAAGAGTCTCACGGTTCAAATGCAACTTGTCTTGCTTGATTTGGTTGAGAAACGACTACGCTAGGGTCGGGTTTGCATGGCAGCCATGGCTTTCGCACTAAACAGCCTAAGTGTCGAGCTCGTGCAAGGAGGAGCTCGAGTGGGTGAGTCTCGTGAAACGAGACTCACCCGTAGGCCGGCGAGCGAGGCTCGCCGGCGCAACTTGCTCGAGCGAGGGCAAAGCCCTCGCGTGACATGCAAAAGGGGCTGACTGCCCCAGTTCACGAAAACACAACAAAACACATAGTATACCCCTAACTAATCTAGGTCTAATCTAGGTTTCCGAGGTTCTGCAATCAACCAGAGTGGGGACAACTATAGGTTTCACTAGGATCCAAAATTGTTGCCACA
>SZWC01002860.1:32534-49422 GCA_023375785.1 Penium margaritaceum
CACGAAAACACAACAAAACACATAGTATACCCCTAACTAATCTAGGTCTAATCTAGGTTTCCGAGGTTCTGCAATCAACCAGAGTGGGGACAACTATAGGTTTCACTAGGATCCAAAATTGTTGCCACATTTGGCACGGAGAACGAGGCAGAGGCAATGCTGCGAGAGGGAGGCACGCGCACTGACGACCCCAGTGGTAGCCGAGGGAGGATATGGCGTGCAGACTCAGTGTGCGTTGCCTCCACTCTCTGGGTCAGCATGCCCTGCGCACTCATGTCCACATCAGAGAGGAGAAAATATATACAGAGGATTAACACTTGCTGCCTCTATTATCCTGACATGGTATTGGAGCTTCAGGCAACATCGCCTGGTGTTCCCTAACCAAGTTATTGCTTTGCTAACCCTCATCGCTGCTCCCTTTTGTTAGCAATCTCTCTGCATTGTTTGCACCTGACGTCAGAAGTATCACCTCAACCACTCCTCAAGCTTTGACGGTACTCAACATTGAGACTGAGCCCTTGGTCCAAATCAAACATCCGCAGCAACGTCCGGCTTCCTCCATTTCCAACAGCTGATAGTAGCTCTCGAGCCGCTCTCTGTCGCCATCTTTGAAGTTTTCTGCCGCCTCTGTTCCTGACTTCTGTCAGCTTGCATTGCCATTCTCCAACCTCCTCTCTGCAGATTTCTTATTCCCTCTGTACCTCCTTTTTGGCGCCTACCAAATAACATGTCTGCGTGACACGATCACCTCTCCAGCACCACTTCTGCCTCCTGCAACGCTCCCCTCGTCCTTTCCTCCTCCGACTGCCACATTCGTCCCATCTTACTCCATCGGCTTCATCTGTGCCAACATCACACTTCTACCTCTTCCTTTTCCCCTCTGTTTCATCTTCTCGAGCTGCTCTTTGAAATTGCCTCTCCTCCATTGCATGAAAAACCAAACACTGCTTAGCATCAGGCCATTTTACTCCACCAGTATTCTTGCTCGTCGGTCTTGAACCAACTGGGGGTGCAAGCCATCACGCCTCTGACATCAGCAAACATTCCTGCTTCTTCAACAACTCTTTTACTCGCTCGCCCTTCACTGAAGCAGACCTCCCCACGGTTCTCCATTATTGGTAACCATCAGTCTTCCTACTCATAGGTCTCGGGCAAACTGGTGGAAACAGCTGTCACTCCTTTGACATTGGCAGAACCCCCTGCTTCCTCAGCATCCTCCTGTTGCCCTCATCTGCCACATCAATTTCATCTGTTTCCTCATCGACTCCTCCTCAGCATCTGATGGCTTCCACATCCTCAGCATCTCCTCTTCATCCTTTGTCACTTCAACCTTGTCTAGTTATTCATCTGCTTGCTCTTCTGTATTTGCCGACTTCGTCATCATCAGCCTCATAGTCTCTTCATCCATAGCTGTCTCTTGCTTCAGCATCTCGAGCCACATCATCCTCATCATTATCATCGTCATTCTACACATGTGGTCTAGCCCCTGCGCACAGTTCATAAATTCTTCTCTTCCGCAATCATCTATAACAAACTTCCGTACGGCACAAGGATCTGCCCGGTCAAACCGCCAATGTCACAATGACTTGCGCCTACGCCGTCTTTGCATCAGCGCATGTGGTTTGCCCCTGTGCCCAGGTATCAGAAGCGTCAGCCATCTTTCTCCACTTTCATCAGCATCATCAACATCTGTGACCAGCACGAGGATCCACACAAGCTAGCTGCCAGTTTGCAGTGGCCTGTACCCAAGCCGGAAGCAGATTCTATCTCAGCACGTTGGCTCTCGCACTCTCCTTGCTGCATCTATCCCTCTAATCTCTCCTGCACGTGGATCATCCATGTGCCCAAAATCATCATCATCATCCGCCGCTATCTGCTATTGCTTACTCGGCTCTTGGATGGGGCCCGGTTCACCGCCAATCTTGTGGTAACCTGCGCCATTGCTGTCATCCTCACCATTTCGCGCACGTGGTCTGACTCTGCATTCAAAATCTTAACATCGTTCATTCAATTCTCCGCTCAAGAGCAAAATCACAGTGACTTGCTGTCCTGATCATCACCTTGCCCATGACCTGAAGGCCACTTCACATCTCTCCCACCTGTCATGCTTGGGACATGAGCCTGTTTTTCAAGAACTCTGGTACCAGGACATCGGACACCACTTGTCTCCCAGCTTTTCGGGCTCAAGCAAACAAGTGGAACAAGCCATCACTCCTCTGAGCCAGCTCTTGAAGAAGCCACTCTCTTCTCCAGTCCTTCCTTGGACACAAAGGCTGAGCTGTGGCAGTGATTCCTTTGTGAGTGGCATCATTGCACCACCTTCCACAACCACCCTTACCTCTCACTACACTGCGTCAAAAATAAAGGGCATTCACTACCATGGCTGGAAAGAGACAATCCATTGTCATCTATGCTGGAATTGCTTCTCTTCAGAGCGACATTGACTGGCTGTTTTTTCACGATGATAGCACTCATAACGTCCGGCGGTCGAACACTAAACTCAAACACCAAATGTCTCTCATCGACAGCCATGACTTCAATTGATACGATGTCCTTCGCAACAGAGGAAGCGGAGAAGCCCGCCCCTCAGCACAGACTCGACGCCACTATGTGGCATTCCAAACACAGCTACGAGGCCTTCTCTATCTTACCACCCGCGTGGAATTCCATTGCATCATCGAAGTAAATCAACATCAGTTGCTTAGCAGAATGATGAGTGCCATCCAAGAATACTCCACTCATTGAGGACCTAACCCTCCTATGCCTCCTCCAACTCGTCTTGATCCTCTTCCGTTCACTCCAGTTGCTCAAGAACTATGCTTCTAACGACAAGTCCTTTATCAGGGAACATAGGAGAGATAAAGAAAAAGAAGAAGATGTTGAACCAGTTGAACAATGGACCCTAGCTCAATCATCCTCCGATGATGAAGGCTTCTACGACCATTATTGGTAGTTTACCAGCAACAATCCAAGCAATGGCACTACCGCTCTTGTCAAACTTTAAGGGGGGTGTCAGAATGAAGCTTTGACTACATAACTTTCAATCAAGGAAAATCAAGTTCTCAATAATGGTTCAGGTCCCACACCAAACCACCTTGACAAATGGATTGTCAGTTCTGTGACTGTTCGACCAACAGGCAAGTAATCCCCTAATGATGTGACACGTGTCATCCGTGCCCGGCTAGTGGAATGAAGCCGTTGCTCAGCTCTTTTGTTTTTTTCTGTCGTATACACCGAGGATGTTCATTCCCTTGATTTTAACCCAAAACAATCTTCTCATCTTGTTTGCATTTTGTTTCACAGCCTTGCCGCTGTGTCTCTGCTCTCCTTGCTTCTTGCTCACTCATCCTCGGCTATCTAATCTCTGCTCTCGCACCGCTTCGTTCCATCACTTTCTCTCCGCTCATTCCTACACTTCATATCCAAAACTGGCTCTTCAGCTCCAACATTCTCTCGACATACCTCTTTCTATTGTTCTCTCTGCCAAATCTGCCTTGACTCCAGCACATCTTCACTCGCCATTCTGTCTAAGTCCCTTTGCCCTTCCTCGGCTCTTAGCTGTCGTCATCTTTCTGTGCTCCTGCATTCTCCACTGCTTCTGCCTGCTTTTTACATTACTCACCTTGCTGCCTGCATTATCCTGACAGGGACCACCACGAGAAACATCAACGACAATGCTGGCACCAATATTGATGTGATAGGAGATGATGATGTTGATGATGCAAATGATAGCAGTAGCTTCGCATTGCGTTAGTCCTCAGGGAGACAAATGCAGGCTATTCTACCCAACAACCAAGTACAATAGAGGTCCGTAGGATGATCATACCATTGCTCAAATGTTGTGACATGAAGAGGGAGCGGAAGGTGGAGAACACAGCTCCAGACCCACGTCATGTATGCCATGGCATTAAATGCAAAAAACAAGGAGAGGCCAAAATCAATAAGGACGGTATGAACACCATCAGGTACGATGATGTTCCAGTATTCTGACACTCGATTTGACTATGGTTCATATAGACCAGAAGGCTCCAGATGCACCCCTTGAGACTGGAGGAAACGGGCAGTGGCTCCCACCATGATCAGAGCAAAAATCTAATGGCTTGCGCGGACAATCACGCTCAACCTGGACAAGCCAGGACTTGATTGTAGGCCCAACATTGCTCTTTTGGCTCAGGAAAA
Source organism: Penium margaritaceum (assembly GCA_023375785.1). Lineage (NCBI taxonomy): Eukaryota > Viridiplantae > Streptophyta > Zygnematophyceae > Desmidiales > Peniaceae > Penium > Penium margaritaceum. The sequence goes on from SZWC01002860.1 coordinate 36,714, forward strand.
AAATCCAAGGAAACATGAGAAAACATTCGTAAGGTGCAACACACAACGTCCAAAAATCCCCTGAAACTTATCAAGGAGAGAATCCAAAATATCTGTGGGTATGAGGGCAAGTGGATGAAGCATGCAGAATTTTGACATGGACAAGGTTAGATGATGCAACTTGCCTTGTCCGCAAACAAGGCAGTCAGCACTGAATGACGTAGGGAATGTGCTTGGGTCAAGACCAACAACAGGTTGATGATGTAGTAGGCTATGGATGGAAACAGAGTGCACATGACAATGGGGGCAAAAGAACACATGTGTGTGCCCATAGGAAAGCGAGGGAGCAATAGAAGGAGCAATATGCACATGCGTTGCAATAATTGCGGCAGGCGACAAGAGAAACTAAGGGCATGTGATACAGGCTTTCACAGTCCAAACCACAAAAGACAACATGAAAAGATGATTACAGTGACACCGTGTCGCCGCCACGAGATGAGACAATGTGCATGATCAGACTATTGAAAGAAATGATAGACACCATGTTGACCTCAAGCACAGGCACAAAGAGCCTATCGGATAGAGAAATATCACTTGAGGGACGAATAAAACACACGCCACCAACATCCTAAACCAGCAACATCTGGCTGAATCTAAAACGGACAAAGCGGAATTCACCAACAGGCTCTAACGAGAAAAACGTGGCACAAGACGACATCATTTGACGAGTGGCTCTGGATTTGATGATCCAAAAGCCACGTGACACACAAGGCAGAGCAGGACGAGCGACGCTGCCAAGAAAACCAGAAGAGCTCTCTGTCCTTCAAGAACTCATAGCAGGTAGAAACGATAAGGTGAACGACTGCCAGTGATCAACAGGCAAAAAAATCCTACCACTGAATGCACCCTGAAGGGCTCCATCGGACAAGCAATGGTGACCCACAGAATTGACATCAAAATTGACAGCTGGAGGCCAAAGCTTCAGAGTGAAAGCTTGAGAGTGATAGCTGAGGCTGGAGCAGAAGCCCCCAACCCATGATACGACTTAAGGAAATACCCGGATTTTTGCACAGAGAGAGAAGAAATTTGAGGCTATGGAGGAGAGGGAGAGAGATGAAGCTGCTGGCAAGAGCCATGCCAGAGGGGTATAGGATGGAGAAGGCATCGCAAAAATAGAAGGGTAGGAGAGTAGTGGTATCTGGAGCTACCCTGGGTGAGATGCGGAAACTGCCAAAGAGGTTGGCACAAGAGCCTACTGAGGTATCCGAACAATCAATCACATGACGATGGTGGTTTCCCACCGGAAAAGTCAAAATCCCATGTGCGAGGACCCCAAACAAAGAGGATGGAATGTGAAAGAAAGCGAATAAACAAGGCCAAAGACAGGTATTTTAAAGTCAAGGAGAAATTCTCCAATGGCCTAGTATGGACCCACACAAACCACGGTCTCCCGAGGCACCGTGACAAATTCACGAATGCTCAGATCTTATCCGGGTGCGAATGAAAATTGATAAAAGATAAAATCAAGTAAAAGAATAAAACACCAAATTGAATGAGATGATAATGAGCGTGATGGCCACAAATGCTGAAGACATAACTTCACCCTGGATTTGGAGAGGTGGTAAGGCTCACCTCCTCCCCACTGCCCTTTTTATCCGGCTGTCATGAGGGTGAGCCCGATCCCTGTGGAAGGAAGGGCCCGGCGATTGTTGAGCTTGCCACTTGACAAGCTCTTTGGTCAAAGAGCTCGTCGACAAATGAGCCAGTCAGTTGGTGGGCTTGGGTTGGAACCCGAGCAATGCAAGACGCTATAGAGCAACTTGTTGCTGGCTAAAGGGCATCGGCAGCAAGAGCTACCGCAGTTTTTTTTCACAAAAACAGCTGCTTGTGAGTATTGTGGTTGTCACCGTTGCTCGGCAGGCCCACAGCCACAGCCACGATGGCCGGATCGTCAGCAGCCGGAGACCGGACCGGAGGTGAGGAGGCCCAGACGGACCCATCCGCAAGACTAAAATCCCCCATCCGCCGGAAAGCCACACAAGTAGGAACGTGGTCGGTGGCCAACGACAGAATGCTTGACAAGTTTCGATAGGTGAGAGCCTAAAAGAAGAGAGCATCTTGAGACTCGACAATGCGATGGAGAGAAGGGTCCCAAAAGCTCCAGGCCTTTGACCACGGGGAGATGCCGAGGAAGGTACACATGCGTCCCTGAGGTGAAACCATGGACCCCTGCTGGTCCCCGGTATACCAGACGCAAGCGAGGGATCCCCAAACACGGGCTAGAAGGAGACCAAAATGATGACCAAACCACAACTGGTACGGCATGACATGGTCTAGAAGCGGACCATGCGACAAGCAGTTCCAAACCCACGTCATGTAGGAAAAACCCTCAAAGGCAAAGGACTCTAGAAGACCACACTCAGACCTCATGGCGCAAACGGCATCCTCCATGGTGTGGTTCCAACGCTCATACACACCATTCTAGTGTGGCGTAGCAAGGGTGGAGAGCTGGTGAAAAACACCATGCTCATCACAGTAGGCATCCATCTCGCCTAAGAACTCGCCACCATGATCCGAGTGGAACGTGTGTAGGGTGTGACGAGACGGACGCTCAGCCATCACAAGCCACAAGCGGACCGCTAATGTGGCATTGCTCTTGTGGTGGAGGATGTAGACCCACCACATCCAGGTGAAGTCATCGGTCAGGGTGAGAACACATCGACCCCGATCGGAGAGGGACTCGAATCGGAGAGGACCGAGAAGGTCTGAGTGGACCAACTCTTGTGGGCGTAGTGTCCAGGAGGAGGAGTTAGGATAAGAGCAACGGCACATCTTATCCTGGGCGAAAAAAAGACAATCGGTCCTGGGCGGCTTCTCAAAGGAAGCCGCATCAAGACCAAGGGCTGGCTGAGTTTGAGTGAGCTTGGACTCATTGTTTGAGCTCACATGACAGAGGCGACAATGTGACACGCGATGGTGCTCACGGGAGAGAATACCAGTGAAAAACACACGCATAGAAGAGAGAGGAGGAGAAGAAACAGAAGGAATGCAACGTAGAACATGATATAGGTCATCAATGATAAATGCATGAAGCACAATGACACATGTATCAAGATAAGTCACAGTGGCAGAGTCAGTAGAGTGCTCAATAGTGAGACCCATCCTGGTGCATGCACGAATAGACAATAGGTTGACCTGAAGAGCAGGGACAAAGAGCACAGTGGAAATGTACAATGGGCAAGACTGACCATCAATTCGCACAACCCCAACCCCCTGCACAGGCAACGACTCACTGGACCCTGTGCGAACGGACTGAACGAATGCATATGGACTGAGCACAAAGAACTCACTATGACGATAGGTTGTGTGATGGGTGACACCAGAGTCAATGACCTAGGTGCCACTCGGCTCATGATCTGTCGTCAACACTGAGTAACATGCCATAAAGCACTCTGCCTCTGCTGGACGCGTAGCAAAGGACTCACGACAATGCCGAACAGCACGGATGTGTGACTCGTCAAGCCAGTCAATACCGTCGGGTCCATCCTCATCACAAGCCAACTAAGCTACTCTACAAACATCATCACGGGCAACCGACACAATAAGACAAGCTGTCTTGGGACCACTTGGCTGTGACAACAAACTCGCACATCCTTGAGTATGAAACGCCAGCAGCTAACAAAGCTCTGCAGTCATGTGATCCAGAGGGTCCATATCACCACTGCCACTTGATGAAACGAATGCGTCTACTGCGGTTGTGGTTGCGGCGCATCACATCCGAATGTCACTTGAGGAAATCCACTGTATGTGTGCCGCCTGAAGGCCATACATGATCAGAGTCCAGTCAAGAGGTTACCCACAGTCTATGTTGCGGTGTACGCCTCCAGAGTTGTATCAGTGGACAGAACGTCCACTGCCACTACTTGTCGGTTGCTGCTGCTGCTGCTGCTGCTGCTCTCCCTTCTTGCATTGCTTCTTTCCCTTCTTCTCCTATACAACCGCTACAACACCTCAAGTGTAGCCGTTCAAGGTGGAGGAGGAGGAGGAGGAAGCGGTGGAGGTGGGACTGGTGAACTAGGACAGAGGCCTAGGAGGGATCGTAGTCACTGCTGCAATAAGTGGACTCTATTGATGGGCGATGGCAGCCTCATGAGCCGATATGGCCTAGAAGAAGTAGCGATGGGCCTAAGGAAGCAGCTGCAGTGACCCCAAAACTTAAAGAGAGTCACATGGTCGAAGCCCGTAAAGAGCTTCACATGGTCCAAGTGCGCCCCGATCATGATGGTGTCGAGTGCCCACAACTACGTCCTACCATAGGTCCCAACACACGTGTAAAGGCGCATCGCGCGCCTCTAGTAGTCAGCTGCAAGCTCTGTGGAATCATGATGTAGGGAGTGAAACTCACGTAGTCGGGCCGCCCTTGTAGCATGGGTCTCCACAGCAAGAAGTGTCAGGGCCATCTTCCAGCCATGGCGCGGATCTGCTCCATTCCCGGTCCTAGTCTCACCTAGGAAGGATCGGAAGTCGGCCACAATCTCCTGCGGCACGGTGTAGAGGAGACCGCAAATTGCTCTCGTTGCTGTCTGGAGCTGATGAGCATCACGAGTCTGGTACTACATGTGGTAGTAAGGATAGACGCCCTCAGAGTCAGCCCAAACTTGAAACAGGGTCTCCAAGCAATCAAAGCCCTCATTGTTAACGTAACGGGGTCAAAGTCTGGTATGTGTCTCAAAGTCCTTTGGTTGCCGCTCCGTAGGGAGGGCACCCTCAGGCTCGGGAGATGGTGGACGAGGCACAGGGAGACCACCAGTGAGAGAAACTCCACCAAAGGTAAATGCTGCTGAACGACGTGGCTGGTCGTAACGGCGAGAAGGTGGCAGGGTGATAGGATGAGACCCCAATTGCAGCTCACAAATGCACTCCTCAAGGATGTGAATCTCATCCTTAAGTGTGTCATCCTCTATCGCTTCTGCATCCCAAATGTCAAAAAGTGATGAGGAATGCTGAGGTTGCGGTGTTGTACAGGGCATAGATTCCTGAACGGATGGTGTAACTCCAGCAGGTTCTCCTAGTGTCGGCTCTGAGGCCCCTGGACAACTCCTCAGTAACTCTGTGATCACCTGTAGCGCATCGATCTGACGCTGCTGCTTGCCGTGCATCTCATCCTTCATCCGACAAAGCTCGTCGATTGCGAGTAAATAAAACCCTAGACTAATGATGCCCGAAGAGGAGGAAGAGGACGGATCTCCTAGCCCCTTGCCCTTGTCACGGACCGGCGGCATCGATGCTACTCAATATGGGTCCAAACGTCAATGTTGCCATAGTCAAGAACCGTTGATGTTTCTTGAGGATTTGGAACACAGGAAAACAATGATGTTTCAGCCAGAAATCTGGTGGTGTTGGTGCTGACGTCATCACCCAAAATGATTATGTCAGCGTTAAGGTTGTTCAAATAAGGCAAAACTTGGAGCGATAATGCGCAAGAGGATTATGAATGCAGTGGAGGTGGTTTCCTTAAAAAAAGTCAAAATTTCACCGATTTCTTTTTAGCCAAAAATCCAGAAAACATCTAGATCTGAGAGCATTGTTTTTTTTCCTGGAGCCTAAAGGGCACCAAATGAGGCGAGAATGGATAGCTTTCTAAATAGATTTTGCATGCAAAAAATGGTGGTCATTTGGGGCACTGCACTCACTTCCAGAGGGGGGTGGTAGGTGCAACTTGAGTGAAGCTACTGGCAACCTTCACGGACCCCGTCTCAATATCATGTGTCTCAAATGCTGCTGGAGAGGGTTGGAAAACCTTTGACTACCCCGTGGTGGTGAAGTGATGATGCGGTTGCAACGGTTTCTCCACTGCTGCAATCTGCCGTGGTGGGTCACCGTGGCTTGGTGGGTCCTCCCAGGACCGTGGCTTTAGCTGTGACTCTCACCGCCACAGCCACTGCAACGTCTCTGCAGTGCAGCTCCACAAGGGATGCTTTGCTGTTCTGATACCATGAGGAATTTCTAGGAAGCTTCCTAGACTTGCTGTTGCTGAAGTGGCAACACTGTCCAGTCAGCTGGTGCACTAGCAAGCAAGCAGGTGCAAGAAACAGCAAGGGTTACGCTAGGGAGACGCTCAAAGTCTCATAAACTTCAATAGCTTAGAAGTGTAGAGAGAAATGACAATTCACAAGTACACAGCATAAATACCTACAGTGGCAAACAGCGGGTAACACACGCGTCACTTTCAGTCCTAAAACCGGTCCAAACACATTTTTTTGGCCGTAACTCTGCACAGAGATATCCAAACGCAACAACGTCTGAACTTAAAGATGCAAAATCTCAAGCCGGACGTTACGACTAATCACACGCACATGTGTGACATCAATCAGTGGACAGACAACGCAAAAAATACAAATCGGGCTTACAAGCCAGTCCACCGAGAAAACTCTCGCCACTACAGAAAAATTGCAGAGCATTCCAACAAGCACCCGGGACGTTGTGGTAGCTGTCCGGCAGCTGCTGCTGGGTGGAGTCACCACCCGTTGGTGCTCCTGCGCCAGTTGGATCTGCAATAGGGATTTGCATGAGCATGGACATGGCCAAGTGGTCACAGTAGGCAGCACAAACAGAAGGGGACAACTGACATCACAACAACAGTTTCGTTTGATTACGAGTGACGGGCACACATGGCACACTAGGAATTTATGGTTGCCCTATAAGACGGGTGGATCCGTGACAGGTCCACGAATCATATTCATTGAGGATTTTTCTCATTTCTTTGATACCAGTCAACAACAGGGCTGTTAAATTGAGATCGAGACAAGACGTCTCAATCTCAAACTCGTTTTTTTGCATTTCGGTACGAGATGTCTCGTCCCGAGTACATAAGATGAGAAAATCTCAATCTTGTACCAGTTTCTATTTTGCTCGTCTCGATCTCGTCTTGGTCTAGATCACATCCGAGATAATCTAGCATGTTGCACCGTTGCAAGAGGCAAGCAAAACGACGAATCGAGCTGCCAGAACCCACCCACTTCGTGGGGACTTCATTCTGACTGTGAGCAAGCTTTTTGAAAACAACTGGAGCCAACATCTTTTTCAAATCAAACTCCCCCAGTTAAACATTCAAACCCTACGTCATTCAGCCATCTTGCCAGACAACTGCAGGTCTGGACCACTGGGCACGAAACATCTCCACGACTAGCCAGCTGTTTGCACGTGTTGGCGTTCAGCACGCGCAACAAGGTTACGTGGAGCGAAAAAAATTACGGCGGAGTGACCATATACCCATAGAATTCCTGATATCTACCGTGGTGTCCACATGTCGCACATTAACTACGCCATATCCAAACGTTAAAACTTTAATGATGCGGTGTCCACCGGACTTAACATTTCCCATGTTAGACACAAACAGTTTTATACATGTATGCCATATCCATCTCAGTTTCACTTTACTATGCTATATCCACTTCTGGAGAAATGGCAAGTCGGCCGATGATGAATGCTCCCCAGATGGCCGAGCGGCTATTCTGTGCGATAACGCCTCATAGGCGTATTCACCTGACAGGCTGTTCTGCTATCGTTTTCTAACCAACAATGCCCTTAATGTAGCATACAAGTTCATTGGACGTAGTCGTCGCCGTAATGGTGCCACGGCCACTACAATGAACGGTGCACGCGTGATGATGTGTCATTTGTGACACCTTTTCCGTTGGTCACGGTTTCGAACTCGCGCTACATTTTAGGGGCATCAGAGCACAAGAGTCTGACCATTGGAAATAAACAAATAATACCGCCTTCTTTCATACCCAGATACCACTGCTTGGATGATTCAGTTCTTTTGCTGAATACAAATTCCATATTCACGCATTTTGAAGGTAAATAAATTGAATATTATGTTGCATGTAACAAATGGCAATAGCGTTCACGTTTAGAGCTCTGCAACAAAAGCATGAATTTTTGAAGAGGCGTACAAGGGGAGAATGTAAAAGATACATCGTCTATAAATGTAAAACAACGGCTGCATTTTCATTCTCCCTAGTGTCCTCATGGACGTCCACTAACTATCCACTCCGTAATCGGTGGTGGAAGGGAATACAACCAACTTATGATGTCGCAAACAGGATACAACTGCCCTGGATGGCAGCAGTCTTGGGCTTCCTCATCGTCGAAATCTTCACCATAGTCTTCGTAGTCCATGTTGCTGTCAACATTGTAAAACATGTCATGTGCCTCCTTGTTGTCTTCCTCTTACACATTTGAAGCAGTTGATGAGTCTTCTTCTCTTGGACATGTGCAGTAATACACTTGGTCACTTGGGTACGACCTCCCCCCCCCCCTCCCCCCCCCGGGCCATACCCTACTCATCCTTAATTTCGATATTATTGTTTTCTTCACCCGTCGAATTTTGCCGAATTTTTTTCGTTTCGTCGAATTCAATAGTCCACCAAATTATTTTCAAAACTCATTTGTCGAATTTAAGGGTACATGCATGCATTTTTGTTCCTGGGTTATAGGCACATCTTGTTTTGGTTCTGTATTGAACTTCACTCTGAGTTATGTGAGAAATATGTGGGAAATAGGTGCCGAAGTTTGTTGTCGACCTCGGTGTATGCGAGCGTGCACAGATTGACAAGGCCAAAGTTTGAAGATTGGAATTGACACTGAAAAAAAAGGTGCTTTCCGACAAACATGACATGACCACATAGATCCTACTCTACGACCTCATCCTCCTCCTCCACCTCCTCATCGTGGAATAGAAGTTCCGCCGCGAACGGTGCGGCGGCATGCTTGAATGCAGGATCGAAAACACGCGTGAAACCACTGCGAGCCCATGCGTTTTTAACCATGGGCTCCTCATCCCTGATGTACTCCCATGCCCCCAAAAACCATGTGCATGCCTCTTCTTTCACCTCTTTCATTCCGATAGTCATGCTCCCCCCGTCACGACTACGCTCGGCACCCCATGATGCGAATAGTTCCTCGAGCTTATTCTTCAGCGGGCGGATGATGCCAACATCCGCTGGCTGCGTCTTGCCTGTGCATCCTGCAGGAATGTAGACCGTATGCATGTACTGGAAATTGTCCTTCAGCCACAGTTGGAACGACGCACTGCAGTGCGGACGCCACGTGTCGAGGACGAGCAGGAGATTAGTCTCACCCTCTCGGACTCCGAGCGCACGACACGTCTTCTTGTAGTAGGGGAGAACGATCTCGCGGACCCACTCCTTTGTGGTGTCAGCGTTCGCCCAATGAGAGGGCGTACACGTCAGGTTCCAACCGGCCTCGCGAAGCCTGCCGGCCTTGTCACCACGTGGGATGCACCTGGCGGTTTTACCCGCTGAAAATGAGTTGCATCGGGAGCAACTCGCCGTTCATGGACGACGCCACCAGGGCCGTGATCGCCCGCTTGTCCTCCAGGCCAACGATGCTGACCTCCTCGCTGCCTGCCGGCGCGTACGTGTGGCCGGCAGTTGGCAGCAGTTGGATGGAGGTGTGATCGCCGTTGATGACGAGGAAGGGATGGACACCGTAAAGCGATACCATGTAGGCTGCCCTCCGGTGGAAGGTCAAGATTTTGTTCTCGTAGTCGGCCGGCAGCTTCTGTGCAGCAGTTGTTCTGCTGCGCCAACTCCACCCCAGCTCGCGGTGGACAAGCTTCCGCACCCATGAGCGTGCGAAAGCACGGTTTCCCAGCAGCTCCAGCTGATCCGGTACGTGACGCGCCAAAACACCGCGGATTTCCCACCGGATGACTTTTGAGTTGAGAGCATGCCCCGCCCGACGTGCATCCTGGAGCATCGATTTGATCTCATCGACGATTGCTGGATGGTCGGCGAGCTAGGCCCTCTTCCCTTTACATCCCTGCTTTTTTTTTTTCACTGACAGGAACGGATGGTACAGATGCAATCGCAGCAATGACAGCACCCTCATACTGTTTCTTCAGGATTTTTGTCCCTTCTAAAAACCACCCTGACACAGTACTCAGAGCGAGATGGTCAAAAACACTATAGCCATCAGGGGTCCTAAATGCACGTATGAGATGCTGCAACGTAGCGTAAGCGGACGACTGAGATTTGTAGGCCCGGTAGATTGTCTGGAAATGACCACTTCCGAACCAGTCTGCATATTTCCCACACTTGCGAGATGTTGCCGAACTGGCGCTTGAACCTGCTGACGTCAACGTCGTTCCCTCCAAAACAGCGATGGCCAGGCAGTCAGTGTCTGTGCTGTCGTCGGAAGAGTGCTCATCCGAAGACAACAACGGTGAGCTGTCCACGTCAGACGTGCCGTCGCTGTCATTGTGCTGCTCGCCACCAATGACGATGCCTGTCGGGCGACGCAGCCTCTGCGAACGCCGCGGTGCAAGGACTTCGTCGTCCACTCGGACCTTCCCCTTCTCCTCCCACGTAGGAGGACAGCGAGAAGGGGGACCTTCGATGTCCACCGGGGCCTTGCCCTTCTCCACAGCGGCTGGACAAGGATGCTGAGCAGACTCGTTCGAGGGAAGGGGGGCCTTCGACGTGCTTGCACCAGGGGTGTAGCTGTTGAATACCCAAGGAGGAGCTTCCCGCAGCGATGAAGTTGGCAGGCGTGTTTGCTGCTGTTCTTTTGGCATGCAAATCGCCAACGGAACAGCACATGGAATCGTGAGGGGCGAGTCCGTGGTAGGCCCGCTGGGGTACGTGCCCACGTATGCCGGATCACGCTGAGCGTCGATTGAGTCGTCGAAGGTGAGACGGACGGCCTTCCGCGGACGCCTAACGGGGCGTTTTGGAGCAGGAGCGCGTCGGGGGGGGGGGCCCTGACGACTTGCGTTGTGAAGCTGACGAGTGCGTTCCTCCGCATAAACTTTGGAGAGGAAGAGATCCATGGCAACAGTAGTCTTAGCAGAACAGAGGTGTAGTTGGGTGCACGAAGTTGTGTGTAGGCATGAATGTGTCGTGCGTGCACTCCACTTAAATGCATCGATTGCATTCGGCGCTGCTCCACAGCGTTGCTGCAAACACCGGTGGTACTGTAACGTGTGCATGTGCGATGAGTGACCGTTGTACCGTTGTAGAAATTTTCGACGTGCGCGCGAGAGTACCGGTAACGGATACGACGTTCGGTCGGTCGTCAAATTTAAGGAACACGGAGGAAATGAACTCGGGCATTCACCAAAATTAAGTGTCCACCACCTTCTTTTACAACAAAATTAAGAGCTCACCTTATTAATTTAGACCCAGTAAATGTTGAACAAAGTTAAGGATCACTAAATTCACGAAAATCCAGTCGTCGAAGTTAAGGATCAGTAGGGTAACTTGAAGAACACATAGGTAGTACAAACTCCAGCCAGGAAGGACAGAAAGATTGGATGTCCTATTGTGCAGTCAGAGTGTTCCATAGTGAGTTTCCTCTGACTTTTGTACAAGTGTTGAACAGAGTTGAGCACTCTAAAGAAAGAAGATAGAAAGAGAAGGAACAATGAGCCTGGACAGTGACGTCCTCGGAGAACACGATACCTCGACCGCATGCACTTTGATGTATGGACATCAAAGCATGCACTCCTGCAATGCTAGGATTGGTCTACATATGTCCGACCTGCGAGCGAGGTTCATGCCAGACTGGCAAGAGATAATATGTCAACTCCAGAATGAAAGGTAGTGTCCGTCGAGGGAAGTCCTCGAAAAAGAAGGATGAATAGTCGTCTGAAGTGACTCTATGCCGAAAGAGTAAGTCCCCCACCTATCCGTGCCAAATACTTGGGGGGCATCGAACTGCATTTCAAATGACGGCATGTCATTGGTCGACAACGTACATGAAGAACGTAAACCCTACTCACAGTCAATATTTGAAGGTGACGTCTGTCTTCGTCGTTACCTTGTAATGCTTACACAAAAACCCGTTTAATGTTGAATATAAATGATGCCATATCCACCTTTGTCGAAAATCAACATTTTACCGGATAGGGCGGAGTGACTATATACCCCTAGTTTCACACAATAAGCCCCATCCGCCCCTCCGTCGGAACAATAAGCCCCATCCGTCCCTCCGCTAGAACGATAAGCCCCATCTGTCCCTTCGTCGGAGCGTTAAGCCTCATCCGCCCCTCTGCCAGAACGATAAGCCTCATTCGCCCCTCCGCCAAAACAATAAGCTTGACTTGCCCCTTTTGCAAGGATGAAAAAATCCTGGCGTAGAAAATGAACGATATACCCCTCTCGTTTGTGAAAAGATAACATGTCAACGTCGCATGGATGCGGCGTCGACATGCTGACGTCACATTTTCCTACCCAATCATCACAAACTCCTTAAAAGAAGGGTTTGTGATTTTTTTGTAAGTGGTTTGCGAGGAGTTTGCATGGGGGATCCGAGATTCCCCATTGTTCAAAGGGAACCTGCTGGGTCCCGCTACTACGGGACCCAGCAGGTGCCCGCGTAAAAAAAAAACCATCAAACCCTACATGTAAAAAGGGGGTGGGTTTGTCTATTGCTTGTAACTCAAACAAGGATATAAAGTTAAACAAAGTATATAAAAAAACAAAAAGGGATTTTTGACTCCCGTCGGGGATTCCCATGGACGCCCGTCGGCCAGAATCCCCGTCGAAGTCCACACCCCCCCACTCCCCACCGCTTTTCGGCAGCCCACCGGCTGCCCGTTCCACCGCGACCCTCAATCGCGAGGGCCTCGATCGACTGGCGGGTGGGTGGGCTAGTGGGCTGCAAAAGGTGGGGGAGGGGGGGGGGGGGGGTTGGGGTTGAC
>SZWC01002860.1:49558-73713 GCA_023375785.1 Penium margaritaceum
GCGGGTGGGTGGGCTAGTGGGCTGCAAAAGGTGGGGGAGGGGGGGGGGGTGGGTTGGGGTTGACGAAGTGCCGACCGACGGATGTCGGCCGGCAATCCCCTCCCCCCCTTCCACCCCTTGATTCTATCGCGTCGGTCGCGATGGACGGCATACCCGATTTCACCATGCTTAAGCAGCGACATGCGTCGATGTTTGAGCATGGTGAAAATGGGGGGGTAGATTAGGCCTTTTTTTGCGGGACAAGGGCGGATTAGGCTTATTGTTCTGGCGAAGGGGCGAATGAGGCTTATCGTTCTGGCGGAAGGGCGGATGAGGCTTATCGTTGTTGGTTTTTGTGCATCTCGCATTGTACTCTGTTGTGTCCTCCCGGCTTGTGTACATTGGCGTGCAGATGACTGACGGCGAGACTTGACACCGCTGGAGTGTCGCTCGGTGGAGCCGATGCATGCTGAGGCCCCACTCACCAGTCGCTGGAGCCTCCTCCCTCTGGCGATGCGCTCAGCTCCATCACCAGGCCTCCTCGGTGTTCGGGCCGCTGCAGTTGCTGTCTGCATGCACCTAGCGCTTTGTCTGGCTGTGGCATTGCATCTGCAGCATCATGCGGTGCCTAGGATCCATGTCTCCTGTTGTATGGCCCTGGTTGGCATCGCTGACTGTCGTAGGCACTGCCTGGGTTCGGGCAGCCATAACTCTTCACTGCTATTTTTCTAGGTGATTCTCACCGCACGACTGCATTCGCAGCGGCGGTATTATGGTATCTCCAGTTTTCAGGCAAAACCGACGACGCCCGGGTTTTGGGCTGTCGGGAGTTTGGCAAGGCTCACCGAGAAAACCCTGCCTGCCAGAAAATAGGTCCTAGACTGTTTTCTGATTGGCTGGTTAGCTGAGTAACAGTTCTACACTAGTGGGGGAGAGCTAGAACTTGGAGGGGTCTCCCATTGTTGCTCATTCTCCATTCCTAATCAGTCACTTTCAGTTTTCAGCTGCTATCTGGCGCTAACATTGGCGTGCACGTTTTTGAGTAACAAACCCAGAGCTTCCAGACTTCCAGACTCTAGAGCAGCAGACTGAGGGGGCAGCAGACTTAAGCAACGAGCGTGGAAGCTTGCACGCTACATCAACAACGCATGCTGCCCCAGCCATGTGCCTAGGTTTTCTAGCTTGGTATCAGAGCCAGAGCGTAGTAGCAGTAGCAGAAGACTGGAGTATAGGTGCTAGACAACGCCGGCGGACCCCCATACGCGCCAGTGCAGGGGAAATGCTGCTGGATTTTTTCCGGCAGCATTGACCCGCCTGGTGGCGGCGTCAGATTTTTTTCCCACAGCCACTGGGCCAGGGGAAATGCTGCCGAAAATTTTTGGAAGCACTGACTCTAACGCGTGACGTGAGGAGGTGAGCGACATGCCGCGTCCAACACCTACGGGCAACGACGCACGCTGCAACGTCACCCACGTGTAGTGACTGACACCAGCACACAGCAGCAGCTATCTGCAGCAGCAGTAGTCGCAGGCAACGGCAACAAGCAGTGGTAGCAGCAGCCAACAGCAGCTGCGTGCAGTAGCAGCCACAACAGGCAGAAGCAGCAGCTCACAGCAGCCTGTAGCAGTAGCAGCTCGTAGCAGCAGTTGTAGCCTGTAGCTCCAGCTCAAAACAACAGCAGCTGGCAGCAGCAGCAGCCCATAGCAGCAGTGAGCAGCAGCAGCAGCAAGCAGAAGCTGCAGTAGTGTGCAGTAGCAGTAGCAGGCTGCAGTAGCCACAACAGTGAGCCATAGCAGCACCCATCTGTAGCAACGGCTGCAGCGAGGAGCTGCCAACAGCGGTTGCTGCTGCTCGCTGCTCGTAGTGAGCGAGCAGCGAGCAGTAGCTCGCTGCTCCCAGCGAGCAGCAGCTTGCAGCTTGCAGCTAGCAGCGGGTAGCTGCCCGCTGTGATAGACGAGAATAGAGAAAGAAAACAATCCCCCATCCCACATGCTTTGCTACCACGGCTGCAGCAGCTGCTTTTGCTGGTGCAGCCGCCACAGCACCCGTAGTAGCCCGTAGTAGCAATAGTTGCTGCTACAACTACAGCCGCAGTAGTTGCTGCTGCAATTGTAGCCGCAGCAGTAGCAGCAGCAGCCGCAGCAACAGTAGTAGCTGCAATAGCAGGAGTAGCAGCAGCAGCACCACCACCACCAACAGCAGCAGCTGCAGCCAGAGCAGGAGCTGCTATAGTAGTAGTAGGAGAAACAGGAGCAACAACAGCTGTAGCAGCGTCCCCAACAACCTCCACTGCTCACGTCAGCATCCCACTGCTGACGTCACTGCTGACGTCATGAACTCACAAAAAAATAAAACATAAGGGGCAAGGGGAGGGAGAAGCACACCTAAGGGTGGACAGGACGTCCACCACCCGGTTCGCGCCTCCTTCCACCGCATCCGCGTCCCTTGCTTGCTGCCGTGGGACCGTTAGCAATCTAACGACCCTGGTCCAGGACCCTGCTGAGACTTGGATCATTGACTCCGGGGCCACGCATCACATGACGGCCTCCCGTGAGGCCTTTTCTATGCTCGATCTTGTAGGCGATGTCTCTGGTGTCCGGACAGGCTTTGGCCAGGTGTTGCCTGTCCATGGTGTTGGCATCGTTCATTTTCATGATCCCTTCGGTGACGTCTTTCTGACCGATGTCCTCTTCGTCCTTGGTCTTGAGCACAGCCTACCGTCCGTCACTGCTCTTGACCGCATGAGCATGGATATTGTGCACTCGCGTGGTGTTGGCACAGTGTCATTGCGTCCATCTGGTCTTGTTGTGCTGCACGCCACCGCCCGTGGCAACCTGTGGCATGTCCCTTGCAGCTCCTCCTTTCCTTCCGTCTCCTCCCCGTCGGTCGCCACATGCCATGTGTTTGTCACCAGTACAATTTCTCATCAGCACACTTGTCTCTTGCACCACCGCCTCTACCACGTCCACTCTGCCGTCGCAGACAGCATGCTCCACACCCAGCCGGCCAAGGGTCTTGACCCGGAGAATTTCCCCCTCCCGTGTCCCACTGAGTGCATTGACTGCGCTCAGGGGAAGATGCACCGGTCCACGTACCCCTTGTCCTCCTCCCGTGCGTCCGCCCCTCTCGACCTTGTCCATTCGGACATCATGGGTCCTCTCCCCACCGAGTCCGTCGGCGAGCATGGTCGCTATGTCCTCATCCTCACTAACAACTATTCTTGGAATCGCTGGGTCTTCTGCCTTCGACAGAAGAGCGATGTCGCCCACGCCATCGAGGACTGGCTTGTCCTTGCGGAGTGCGAGTGTGGCCGCTCTCTCCACCGTTTTTGCTCTGATTGTGGTGGTGTGTACATGGGTAAGGCCACAACCTTTCTCGCCTCCCGCGGCATCCGCCATGAGACGTCTGTGCCTTACACTCCCGCCTTGAACGGTGTCTTCGAACGGTGGAACCGCACTATGGCCAATGCCGTCCGCACCATGCGCGTCGAGTCTAGTCTCTCCGATGGCTTCTATTTTGAAGCCATGGCCTACATGAACTGGGTCGGGAACCGGATTCCCCACGGTCCCCTTCCTTGCCAATCCACGCCATACCAGCATTGGTGCGGTCAGCTGACCTCTGCTCGGCTCGCGTTTGGGGTTGCGTGGCCATTGTGTGGCTGTCCGCCCCGCATCAGGGCGGCAAGCTCGCCCCCCGCGGACGTCCCTGCACCTTCCTCGGTGTCTCTCATCAGTCCAAGGCCTGGCGCTTCTGGGATCCCTCCCGGCATTGCATCGTTGAGTCCCGGGACGCCCTCTTCTTTGAGGACCTGTTTCCTCACGACCTCATTTGCTTCGGCTTGTCCGTGTCCATCCCGCCGCGTGGGGGAGTGGTGAGTCTGTCCTCCATCCTGCCGCTTCCGGGTGATACATCCCTTAGTCCCTTTGAGCCGGCAACCCCAGTCCCGACTGCTGGTCCCTCCAAGCCGGCAGCCCCAGTCGCATCTACTGGCCCCTCCGGGCCAGTAGCCCCAGTCGTGGCCGCTCATCCCTCCTGGCCGGCAGCCCCAGTCGTGTCCGCTGGTTCCTCCAGGCCAGTAGTCCCAATCGCGGCCGCTGATCCCTCCGGGCCGGCAGCCCCAGTTGCGTCCGTTGGTTCCTCTGGGCCGACAACCCTAGCCGTGTCCGCTGGTCCGTCCGGGCCAGGAGCCCCAGTCGCGTTCACTGGTTCCTTCGAGCCAGCAGTCCCAGTCGCGTCCGCTGGTCCCTCTGGGCCGGCAGCCCTAGTCGTGTCCGCTGGTCCCTCCGGACCAGCAGCCCTAGTTGCGTCCACTGGCCCCTCCGGGCCAGTAGCTCCAGTCGTTCCAGTCGGGCCAGCAGCCCCGGTTACATCCGCGGGCCCCTTCGGGCCAGCAACCCCATCTGCCTCCATTGTCCCGGCGGACTCAGTGCCATCGCCTGCCCTGCCACGCTACACGCGTGGCCCAGGCGGCAGCCTCTGACCTAGACCGTCGGTGAGCGCGCAGACCTTCGCACCGCGCTCCGTGGTGCCTCGAAGCCCCGAGGCTCCACGTGTCTCCTCCACTCCCACGGTTGTGAGTGGGGATCCTGGTGTTGTTCTTCTATGCCCCATGGCCACTGCTATGGCTTGACGGACAGGTTAGGCATGCACTGCTCCCTTGGAGTAAGTCCCCCAAACCTTGTTTATGGTGCAAGTCCAAGTGAGACACCAGAAGTGTAGCGTAACGGATAGCATGTTGGACTCAGGGACAACAGGTCCTGCGATCAAGCCTTGATGTGCGCAGGATGTTTTTTGACCTTCCTACACAGGGGGAAAGTTTCTTAGAAATTTCTCCATGCATGAGAAGAGTGCGGCACTTGGCGGTCAGTGGATGCGCCAATTGGCAGACTGGTGAGGTGGTGTGGAGTGACCACCCCAAAAGTGCCACTACCCACACACCTTAGAAGCCAGGCCTAGGACTACATGTACCAGGCTCATTCCTCATTCTAATTACACAATCTGGATGCTCCTCACAGAGTTGTCCAACTAAGGAATAGTATGAAGAAGACACTGGTTGGTCTAAGGCCCAGGAGTTAGCCTTTGACTAGCACCTCGCGCGAAAGTGACCAAGTGTTAAGTGGACACAATTGCTAGCAAGTGATTGCCTAGGAACTGCTCAGTGTGGAACCGTGATCCTCAGGGTGATATCTTCTCCTAGCTGAAATGCTAGGAGCGGACGGTAGGTGCTATTGTGTCGGCCCTATTTTCTCGTCCGTTTGCCTCAGGCCGGTTGACAAAGGGTTATGGACCCACACAGACCAGTTGTAAGGCACGCTTCGCTCAACTCTGGTACGCTCTCTCCAGGTGCACAAGCCGGCTCCATCAGCTCCATCAGCCCCATTAGCTTCATCAGCTCCAACGGCTTGGTCTGAAATCAGCACATAGGGACCAAGGACAAGCTCTGCCCTTGGAGGCACGACCCTTGTGTCCCAACCAGGACAAGCTATGCCCTTGGTGGCAAGACCCTGGGTTTGTTGGTGTAGATATATTCTCTATCTGGAGGTGAACATCGGTTGGAGGGGTAAGCAACGGATCTGCATCCTAAAACCGGTAGCAGACATCAGCTAACATCAGCCTACATCGGCCTCAACGCAGTAGAGACATGGGAAACAGACAAGGGCAACAAAAATGGTTGACCTATCGGGAGGATTGGGGGCTGCCGCAGGGCAGTCCTCAAGCTCAACAGTGGCTACCTCAGGGCAGACCACTGGAGCAAATGTGAGTGCTACGTCACTGTCGCAAGGTCTTGGACCCTTGAGAGGGATCCCCATTTTTGAGGGGACTGACTTCCCCCTTTGGAGATGGCAGTTCAAGCTGGCAATGAAAGTGCGCGGCCTCATCAAGCTTTTGAAGGGAGAGGAGCAGGTTCCCGCGGTGGGCTCACCGGAGCACGAGGCATGGATGGAACAGAATGATATTGTCATGTCATTCCTCAGCAATGCGATTGCTAAGAAGTATGTTCTCATCATTGTCGGGTACACGCTGGCTTCCGAAGCTTACGATAAGCTCAAGCGTGTGCACCAGTCCACCTCCCTCGAGAACAGATTATTCATCCTACAATGGCTGATCAACATGCGGGTGAATGAGGGCAAATCAATCCCTGATTTCCTGCAGGAGTTTGAAGGACTCCTTGGTGAGGCTCGCCAGATGAACTGGGACCTTGACAAAAACATGCAAGCCATGATCCTCCTCATGGAGCTACCAGAGAGCTGGAGCCCAATGATCACCGTCATGGGCGGTTGGAAGGAGGATGACCTGACGTACACGGCAGTGTCCGAGTACGTGCGAAACGAGGCCATGCACCGCAGTGGAAGTGTGGCTAACTTCTCAGCCTATGCCGCTCGCTACGGTGGCCGCAAAAGCAAAGGGTCAGCCTCTGGTCAGAAAGGCGCAAGCAGAAGCGGTGGCGGCAGAGGCAACAATGGCGGCAAGGCTCCCGAGCGACAGGGCAACTGCCGCAACTGCGGCAAACCTGGGCACTGGGCAAGCGAGTGCAGGTCGCCAAAGAAGGAAGACGGCGGAAGCAGTGGGAAAAAAGGCAGCAAAAAGGGTGGCAAAGAAGCCACCAACATGATGGCACAGAGCATGCCTCCGGCAAAAGGATTGGCGCTGCTCAGGCCAGGAGCTTTCGGGCTCGACTCCGGCACCGATCATCACTCCGCCAATGACCAGGCTGGATTTGTCTCTATCGGCCCCACCGATCGGCGGTTCAGATGTACAAACGGTAGCGTCGTGAACGCAAAAGGCATGGGAGACAAGCTGGTGAGCATCAGCCTTAATGGTGCAGAGAAGGATCTACGGCTACGTGACGTGGTCTACATGCCCTCCTTTGCGGCAAACCTTCTGTCCGTGTCAAAAATAACGGACAATGACATGACGGTGGTGTTCACGCAGAAGAAGGCCGTCATTGCCAGGAACGAGGACATCAAGGTCATCTACGCCAACAAAGATCTCGTGGCACAGGTTCCACGGGTTGACGGACTCTACGTATTGCAGACAACGGCAGCAAAGAGCTCGGAAGACGAGGGTCATGCGGGTGCAGCTGAGGCAGTGGTCTCGGCACCAATGCAGGAGAGCACACCAACGAGAACTGAAAAGCATCCTCTGCCACAAAGGACAAAGACGCTGATCTATGGCATAGACGCTTTGGACAGATTGCAAACAGCACGCTCCAAGTCATCCAGCAACAACAGCTGGTCCGTGGCATGGATGGTTGCAAGAAGGATGCGGTTGGGTGTGGCAGCCTATGTGAACATTGCCTCCAAGGCAAGACCAAGCGAACGCGCTTTGAGCGCAATGGTCAACGCGCAGAATCAGCCCTTGACCTGATTCACACCGACGTGTGCAGACCCTTTCGCACTGCGTCAAAAGGTGGTAGCAAGTATTTTCTGACCTTCATAGATGACCACAGCCGCAAAGTGTGGATCTTCTTCCTCAAAAAAAAGGGAGAGGTCAGAGAAAAGTTGCAAGAGTTTGTCGCCATGGTGGAGCGGCAGACCGGAAAGAAAGTCAAAGCGATGCAGAGCGACAACGGCGGAGAGTACGAGGCATGCAAGGGCTGGTTGCGACAACATGGGATCAACCACCAGCCCACAACGCCTTACACGCCGCAGAGCAATGGTGTTGCCGAATGGATGAATCAGACCATCCTCGGCATGGTGCGTAGCATGCTCTTTGATGCAAAGCTTCCAACGCGGTTCTGGGCGGGCAAGAACGGCATGCTATCTTGTCAACCTGACTCCTGCGGCTGCTCTGGGCAGGCGCGGAAAGAAGAAGGGAAAGCAACAGATGACGCCACAAGACGTTTGGCCAGGGAAGAAGTCGGACGCATCACACCTGAAAGCATTCGGCTGCACCGCATGGGCAAAGGTCCAGGCGGGTGAGGGTGCCGGCAAGCTGGATGCAAGAGCACAAAAGTGCGTTATGGTGGGCTATGAGACGGCCCAAAAGACATACCACTTGTGGGACCTGGCAAGAAGAAGACTCATCACCAGCCGGGACGTAACCTTTGATGAAAGGAAACCAGGCAAGGAAGAGATGCTTGATCCCAAGCAAGCCCCAAAACAGGGAGAGTGGTTGGTGCTGCTGGAGTCAGGAGATCGAGCTCCCGAAAACTGGCAAGTGGTGCCAATACAGAATGCCGTGAAGAACATTGATGTGGCAGGGAGAGCGGCTGCGCAGGCTGATGCAGCGGCGAGCTCCAACATAGAGTCGGAGACGTCCGAGGCCTCTGAGACCAGCTCGGAGGCCATTGGCTCTTCAAAAGAGGAACTCCAGGGTAGCCAACAGCACAGGAGCAACAGCATTGCAAACATCCACCAGCAATGCAACATTGGAGCACACGACAAAGAAAACGAACTCCAAAGTACGACGCTGACACCGGAAGCTGGACTCGTCCTGTTTGGCTCAAGGAGAGCCACTCACTGTGGCTGAGGCGCTGGCAAGGCCGGATGCAGCCAAGTGGAAAGAGGCCGTGGACAGCGAGCTCGCGTCCATCGAAGAAAATGGCACATGGGTGCTGGTGGAAAGACCCGCTAACGCTCACGTGGTGGGCTCAAAGTGGGTGCTCAGGTTAAAGCGGAAGCAAGATGACAGCATCGACAAGTACAAGGCAAGATTCATGGCGAAAGGATTCTCACAGCGCGCAGGGTCTGAGTACAATGAGACCTTCGCACCGGTTGTCACGTTTGCCTCAATCAGGTCCCTGCTTGCCGTTGCTGCTGCCAAAGACCTTGAGATCCACCAGATGGATGTGAAGACAGCCTTCCTTTATGGGAAGCTCGACAAGGAGGTGCTAATGGAGGTACTGGAAGGTGTCAAAGCACCCGAGGGTAAGGTGTGTAAGCTGGTGAAGGCATTGTACGGGCTGAAACAGGCCCCACGGATCTGGTACAAGGAGATGGACAGCTTGATGGCTGAGATCTCCTTCGCACATTGCAAGAATGACCCTAGCGTCTATGTGCGGGAGGACGAACGTGGCTTGCTACTTGTGGCGTTATACGTGGATGATCTTATCATGTGTTCTTCCTCGCAGGAGGCTCTCACGGACCTCAAGAAAAATCTGGCCAGCAGATTTAAGATGAAGGACATGGGACCTCTTGAGTACTACCTCGGGATTGCTGTTCACCGCAACCGCAAAGCAGGCACCATCGAGCTCAACCAGACCAAGTACATCATGGACGTCTTGAAGCACTACAACATAGAGGACTGCAAGCCCGTCAGCACCCCCATGCCCTCNGAGGCCCTCACGGACCTCAAGAAAAATCTGGCCAGCAGATTTAAGATGAAGGACATGGGACCTCTTGAGTACTACCTCGGGATTGCTGTTCACCGCAACCGCAAAGCAGGCACCATCGAGCTCAACCAGACCAAGTACATCATGGACGTCTTGAAGCACTACAACATAGAGGACTGCAAGCCCGTCAGCACCCCCATGTCCTCCGACTGCAAGCTCTCCTCCTCCATGTCACCAAGCAAGGAGGCAGACCGGCGGGAGATGCAAAATATTCCATACCAGTCCGCCGTTGGGAGCCTCATGTATGCGATGGTGGGAACGCGACTTGACATTGCTCATGTAGTGGGTCAGGTGAGCAGGTTTGTGGCCAACCCTAGGCCTGAACATTGGCAAGTGGTGAAGCGGATTTTTTGCTACCTCAAAAAGACTCGGCACGTTGGGAGGTCTAGAAGGATCAGACTTTCTGCGACTGACATGCTACACTGACACGGACTGGGGAGGACGGATTGATGACAGGAATTCCACCTCAGGGTTTGTCTGTCTTCTCAATGGTGGTGCGGTCTCGTGGGTAAGCAGTAAGTAGGAATGCGTCTCACTTTATACTGCTGAGGTGCAGTACATTGCACTCTCCGAAGTGTGCAGGGAAACACAGTGGCTTCGCAGTTTGCTTGATGAAATCAAAGCACCACAAGAGGAAGCAACCATCATCCGCATCGACAACCAAAGTGCCATCGCTATGGCAGAGGACGACATGATCTCCCGGCGTACAAAGCACATTGATATTCGGTACCACTACTCACGTGACATTGTCGCCAAGGGTGTCGTGGAACTGGAGCACGTCGCAACCAAGAAAATGCTTGCGGACTTCATGACAATGCCACTAGACAGCGACTTGCATGTTGCAGGCGCTCGAGGAGTCGGCATGGTGGATGCAAGAGATGAGAACTAAAGACCAAGAAAATTGACAAGCACAAACACAACCTAGAGCTACATGTTCATGTCGAGGAAAACTACCACAGCAGGTGGCCTAAGGCCACTGCTATGCCCCATGGCCACTATTATGGCTTGACGGACAGGTTAGGCATGCACTGCTCCCCTGGAGTAAGTCCCCCAAACCTTGTTTGTGGTGCAAGTCCAAGGGAGACACCAGAAATGTAGCGTAACGGATAGCATGTTGGACTCAGGGATAACAAGTCCTGCGATCAAGCATTGATGTGCGCAAGAGGTTTCTTGACCTTCCAGCATAGGGGGGAAGTTTCTTAGACATTTCTCTATGCATGAGAAGAGTGCTCCACTTGGCGGTCAGTGGATGCGCCAATTGGCGGACTGGTGAGGTGGTGTGGAGTGACCACCCCAAAAGTGCCACTACCCACACACCTTAGAAGCCAGGCCTAGGATTATAGGTACCAGGCTCATTCCTCATTCTAATTACACAAGCTGGCCTTAGATGCTCCTCACAGAGTTGTCCAACTAAGGAACAGTTTGAAGAAGACACTGGTTGGTCTAAGGCCCAGGAGGTAGTCTTTGACTAGCACCTCGCGCGAAAGTGACCAAGTGTTAAGTGGACACAATTGCTAGCAAGTGATTGCCTAGGAACTGCTCAGTGTGGAACCGTGATCTTGAGGGTGATATCTTCTCCTAGCTGAAATGCTAGGAACGGACGGTAGGTGCTATTGTGTCGGCCCTGTTTTCTAGTCTGTTTGCCTCAGGCCGGTTGACACCTGGCACCAAGGCCCTCGGCTTGACCGTCTCGACCATCATTGCAGACATTCGCCCGGGCTCCGCACTGGGCTATGCCATGCTTCATCATGAGCATCGGCACGCTGTCGTGGCTGCACTTGCGCGCATCCCACCTGGGGCTCGAGATGCACACGCTCTCTCACTCTGCTCGACAGCACGCCCGGAGGACCCAGACACCCTACGCGAGGCACGAGCCTCTCCTGAGGCCGCACACTGGGACGCTGCCTGCGCTGATGAGCTCGCCGCTATCCGACAGCACCATGTGTACGACGTCATCGACCTTCCTCCAGGACGGAAGGCCATCAGCGCCAAGTGGGTCTTTCGGCGCAAGTGGAAGCCCGACGGGTCCTTGGACAAGTACAAAGCCTGCCTTACAGCCAAGGGGTTTGCCCAGATTCCTAGGGTTGATTACGACCAGATTTTTGCCCAGTTGGCCGGTTCTCAACTAGCCGGGCACTCTTCAGCCTGGTCGCCCAGCATGGGTGGGAGCTGCATCAGATGGATGTGAGCAACGCTTTTCTCCATGGTTCATTGGAGGGTGAGGAGCTCTGCATGGTGCAGTCCCAAGGCTTCGACGATGGCACTGTGAGAGTCTGGCGACTGCACAGGGCCCTCTATGGCCTGAAGCAGTCACCTCGGTGCTGGAACCAAGGAATCAGCAGCACGTTCATTCGTGGCAGGCTCCAACGCAGCACCGCTGACCCCGCATTGTTTGTGAGTCCGCGAGGCCAGACTTTCGCCGCTGTTCTGGTTTACGTCAACGATCTGCTCATTGCGTCGCCAGACACGGCTGCCATCCAGCGTGTCAAGGACCAGCTGCACGCCGCCTACCAGATGAAGGACCTTGGATGTGCCAGAGTCTTCCTGGGCATGGAGTTCAAGCATGATCCCTCCTAGGGCGTCTTGGACATCCACGAGGCCGCCTATGTGTAGATACTGTCCACTCGCTTTGCGGAGGACCTGCCACTAGTGTCGAGTGCATCCTCACCCATGTCACCCGATGGCCAGGTGAAGCTGAAGAGTCCTGACCCAGCCGTTGTGGGGGAGCCAGTTGTCGTGACCACGTACCTGCAAGTCATCGCATCACTGATGTTCCTGGTGACGACGACGCGTCCAGACATCGCGTTCGCCGTCAACCTCCTAGCCTCGTTCTCTCAGGAGCCGCGTCACCTCCACTACGAGGCCACGATCCGAGTACTGCGCTATGTCGTCTTGACTCCTCGGCGAGGTCTTATGTTTCGCCGTCAGCCGTCTGTTGTCGCGATGTGCTACACCGATAGTAACTCGGTTGGCGGTCCGGACGGTAAGAGCCGCACAGGCTGCATCTTTCTGATTGGTGGTACAACTGTTTCCTGGCACAATGGCAAGCAGGGGTACGTTGCACTTAGCACTGCTGATGCCGAGTACGTGGCTCTTGGCTCAGGCGGGTGTGAGAGGGTGTGGTTGCGTCGTCTGTTATCCTAGTTGTGTCATTCCGTCGCATCCATCACGTTGCACTGTGATAATGAGAGTGCCATGGCCATCGTCGACAATGACAACGTGCATCACACACACACAAAGCACATCAACGTTGAGTATCACTATGTGCATTCATTGTTGCATGACGGCAGCATTAGCATCGTGTGGGTTGAGACAGCACGGCAGTTAGCTCACTTCTTGACCAAGGTACTGAAGCGTGACTTGTTCAAGAAGGCTGTGAGTTCAGTCGGCATGCGTCCGTGAGTGACTCTCTCTGTCCCTACTTGCGTTTCTACTTGGCCTGGGGGAATTTGGTCATTGACTGTGTCTCTGCCCGCACATGTGCACTACGCATGTGAGTCATGGGGGAGTGTTGGTTTTAGTGTATCTCTCATTGTACTCTGTTGTGTCCTCCCGGTTTGTGTACATCGGCGTGCTGATGACTGACGGCGAGACTTGACGCCGATGGAGTGTCGCTCGGTGGAGCCGATGCACGCTGAGGCCCCACTCACCAATCGCTGGAGCCTCCTCCCCCTGGCGATGCGCTCAGCTCCATTGGCAGGCCTCCTCGGTGGTCGGGCCGCCGACGGTCACTGCCACTACAGTTGCTGTCTGCATGCACCTAGCGCTTTTCATGCCTTTGGCATTGCATGTGCAGTATCATGCAGTGCCTAGGGTCCATGTCTCCTACTGTATGGCCCTGCTTGGCATCGTTGACTATCGTAGGCACTGCCTGGGTTCGGACAGCCATAACTCTTCACTGCTGTTTTTCTAGCTGATTCTGACCGCACGACTGCGTTCGTAACGGCGGTATCATGGTATGGTCCAGTTTTCAGGCAAGACGGACGACGCACGGGTATTGGGCCGGGGTGAAATAGCTCATATACCCATAAAACGTAGAGTGTGACTCTCATCCACCCGTCGTTCGGAAGAAAAGTAACAATCTGCCCGTGTTTCGGAAGAAAAGCAACCATCCATCCACCTCGTAGTACAAAAGCAACCATGCACCCAGCCTCCGCAACAAAATCAACCAGCCGCCCACCCCTTTCTTCATGCTGGATCATAGCATGTGTTTTGGACCTGACATGGAAAAAAGTGCAATGGTGCATTCGTCTGAGATCTAGTGAATGACAAAAATCATGTCATGCATCAATGCTACATGGTATGTGGCGGGAACATGACATATTTTTCAGCGTTTCTGGGTTCCTCAGGTGTTTTCTATGTAACGTTGGCATATGCGTTATTTTATGTACGCCATTGTCATATGCGTTCTTTTCTCTACGACATTGGCATATGCGTTATTTTTTGTACAGGGTTGTCATATGCGTTATTTTTTTTGCGATATTGGTATATCAGCTATATAGTTCCAAAAACTGGGTACATCGTGACCAAACCCTTTGGGCTGTCAGGCGTCTGGCAGGGCTCACCGAGAACACCCTGCCTGCCAGAAAATAGGTCCTAGACTATTTTTTGATTGGCTGGTTAGCTGAGTAACAAGTTCTACACTAGTGGGGGGGGCTAGAACTTGGAGGGGTCTCCCATTGTTGCTCATTCTTCATTCCTAATCAGTCACTTTCAGTTTTCAGCTGCTTTCTGGCGCTAACACTGGCGCGCACGTTTCTGAGTAACAAACCCGGAGCTTCCAGACTTTAGACTCTAGAGCAGCAGACTGAGGGGGCAGCAGACTTAAGCAACGAGCGTGGAAGCCCGCACGCTGCATCAACAACGCATGCTGCCCCAACCATCTGCCTAGGTTTTCTAGCTATCGTTCTGACAGAGGGGCGGATGGGCTTATCGTTCCGACGGAGGGGCGGATGGGGCTTCTTGTTCCGACGGAGGGGTATATGAGGGTCAACGGTGACAAAACAGGGGGTAATCGGCATTTTCAGCGTACCGGATACGTCGATCATTTTCCAACATGCACGGATATCGTCGACGTAACCGTAAGGGCCTTGGATATGGCGTAATCATGATTCACGTCGTCGGGTATGGCGTGGTCAATATTTAACTTGCGAACATCTCAGGCTTATGTCGACGCTTGCGCGGATATATCAGCCATTTTGTCAAAAAAATTAACGAGTAAATCGCCCATTCTACGCGAAGTAGCTAAAGCGGTCCATGTACCGAACGTCCAGCAATTGTGACTCTTATAGTAGTTTATTTTTTAATATTTTGTTTACGTGAATTGTATTTTGGATGTTCCTATTGACCCTCCACGACCGTTTCTAGACAGGGTGTCACACACCGGATCTGCCCACTTTGTGTGGTGACAGATCCAGTGTGCGATTGGCTGTTACGACCTTGGCACACGTGGCATGGTGCACCGGAAAAAAAAGCGAGAACCATACTGCGGTACGAGATTCTCGTACCGATCTCGCACGACACATGACATGTCTCTGTCTCGTCTCGTCTCGTCTCGCACGAGACAGCTCGAGATTGTCTCATGTTGTACGGAATGAGACAATGAGACGAGAAAAAAATCGAGACGAGCGAGATCAAGACCGGTCTCAATCTCGATTTAACACCATTAGTCAACAGCTTTGGATACACTAGCTGTCTGCATGGAGAAAACTAGACGAGATCCCCATCGTCGACACACAAACGCCATGAATGCAAAGTTCTTGTACTTAGACAAAATCACCAAAACAAAGGAGTTGAGAGAGCGAGGATAGAAGTGTTGTGCTTTGTGCCGTTCCTGTACAGTTTACTGTGACCACTCGGCCGTGTCCATACTCGTGCAGATCCTTGAGGCGGGCGGCCCTGGTGACACCGGCGCGACGACAGGCGGCGGACTACCAGCTTGGAGCTGGCCGACCACTGCACCAGAGTCCCAGATGCCACCGGGACTCTCTGTTGTGTCTTCTACATCTTGCAGGCGTCTTTCGGCAGACTGGCCATGAGGCCTATTTGCATGCTTTTGCATTGTATGCTCACTGTTTGTCGATGGATGCATGCATGTGACCAGTCCTAGCGTCCGTCTTTTGATTTTGCACGTCTAGGTTCAGACGGCGTAGCATTCTGACATGTGTACGCAGAGTTACGGCCAAAACAGTGGTTTTGGGCCGGTTTTAGGACAGCTCTTGGACTGCCGCGTGCGACGCCCGCCGTGCGCTGCGGCAGGTGTTTATGCCTTGGACCTGTCATTTGTCATTTGTCTCTGCATATGCTATATTGAAGCATTTTGACACTGTGCCTTGTGTCTCCTAGCCAAACCCTTGCCGTTGTGTGTACGACCTGTGACTATCGTCACCGTCTGATCAGGCACTGACGCACGGTCAGCGGCTGTGTTGCTAGGAAGCTTCTATGCACTTTCTCATGGTATCAGAGCAGTGAGACAGTTCTCACTGAGCTGCGCAGCAGAGACGCAACAAAGCAGCAGCAGTGAGAGTCACCACTGCAGCAGAATTCCTGGGGTCTGTTGGAGACGGCCAGTCGCCGTCAACGCTCTCCACCCACCACGTGAGATTGCAGCTGCAGAGGCAGCAGCAGCGGCGTGTACCGCCACGCAGAGGTGCGTGGCGGCTGCAGTGCGTGCAGCCGCCCTCCCACAGCCGCAGCAGCAGAGCAGCAGCAACAGAGGCGACGGCAACAGTAGCGCAGCAGCAGCGGCAACAGCAGCAGCGCAGCAGTAGTGCCAGTAGCAGCAGCGCAGCAGTGGCAGCAGCAGCAGTGGCAGTCGAGGCGGCCACAGCAGAGCAGCAGCGGCAGTTGCAGCAGTAGCAACGCACCAGTGGCAACAGCAACAATGCTCGGCGGCGGCAGCCAGCAGCAGCTGCAGCACGCAGCAGCAGCCGCAGCGCCTAGCAGCAGCAGCAGCAGTGCAGCCGCTGCTGCCACCGCTGCACACGCAGCTGCGCAGCTGCGACTACAGCTGACAGCACACCTGTAGCAGCAGCACAGCTTCCGCGGAGCTGCCGCGCGCCACTGCGAAGCGGCTCCACACTCGCGCAGAACCGTGACAAAAGAAAGAGCAAGGAGGGCACAAGCTGACATCAGCATTATTGATTGCTGACATCATCAGGTCATGCTGACGTCAGCAACCACTTGCTGACGTCAGCATTACACTTAGCCAAAAGGTGCCAGTGTTTCAAATCAACGAGAACTGCAGACGGTTTTGAAATCCGACAAACTTGACCTGTCGTCCCATAGTGAGCGGCGACATGAGTTCACCCGACGACAAGGACAAGGGGCCAGGTGATCCCTCCCCCTCTTCTTCAGGGGTATTGAGCCCTCGCTCGCAGGCTATTGCAGACCTGCGCAGCCAGTAGGATGAGCTGCGTCGTCTGTAGCGAGAGCAGACTGCCGCGATCCGCACGCTGACTGAGCTTCTGCGTGCTCAGTCCAAGGCTCCTTCGCGGATTTCTGAGGGAGCTGTCGGTGTTGCGGCCTCTACCCAGCACTCAGCCCAGGTGCCCGTGACAGGTGCTCCGCCTGCTTCACCTCCTGCTGTGGTTTCTCCACCAAATGCTGACCTCCTTGATGACGAGCCATTCATGCCACGCTTCGAGGATGACTCCCAGGAGCAGGAGATTCGTCTTTTACAGGAGCGCCTACGTCAGCTGCAGATGGGTACCCGACCTCCACCCGTGTCCCCGATACGACCGTCACCTGACTTCCCCGGTGATCACCCTCTCCCAGGAGTTTTTCCCGTCTCTCGCCCTCCTCAGCCTGCGGTTGCTCTTCCCACGGAGAGGCAGCCAAAGGACTTTGAGGCACCACCTCCACAGTACATCAACGAGGATGGCTTTGACTGCTGGGAGATCCTGTTTCAGGTGTGGGCCACTTCGGAGGGAGTGTGGCCTTACTACCACAGCCCATACTAGTCTACAGATCGAGCACAGGCACTGACAGTAGCCCGGGCCATGCGCGGACTTCTCTATGCTATGCCACGCGAGACTGTCCTCGACTTTCGCCCCTTCCTCGGCGAGGCTGGCACAGGCACCGGAGCCGATCCTCGTGGAGGCTGGGATCTGGCGTTGTCCCTACTGGCTGCAGAGACGCACGCCACGCGTGCGTCACACATTCGTGCTTTCCACTCGCTCCGTCAGGGGCCAACGGAGCCTGCGGCAGATTACTGGCGACGCGCCATGCGTATCTACACGCGTCTGGGGACCTCAGGGGGCACACAGCTGTGGGCGCTTCGGACGATCATGCTCGGAGTTCACCTGGAGTACACCAACATCTTCACATGGTACAGCGACGCTGCCCTCGAGCCTTTCTCAGCCACTCTGCAGCTGCTCCCTTGGGCGCATCAGCTTTTCCTCCAGGTGACATCGGCTCGCGAGGCAGCAGTAGCGCATCAGGAGACTTCCCTTGTTGCAGTAGTCATCGCATCACCACCATCTTCCCTCCTACACTCACCCTCATCCACCTCCATCACTACCTCATCTTCCTCCTCCTCTTCTACCCCGTCTACACCCACGCAGACGCAGGGCGTTGCAACAGCTGTCCAAGGGAAGAAGAAGAATAGCAGGCGCAGATCGGGTCAGCAGCAGCCATCATCCACTGGTAGCAGTGGCCGTTCCGTGCACTGCTATAACTGTGGAGGCGCCCATCGCTACACCGAGTGCAAGCAGCCGCTTGACTGGGCGCGCATCACTCGTGGGCTTCAGGCTGCCCATGCTTCTCGCACTACGTCCGGCACGTCGCCCGCACACTCCTCTGGATGCGCGGCGACCACGACTGCAGCTGTTCCTACGTCCTCACCAGCAAGCAGCAGTGATCCAGAACCACGCGACCGCACCATCGCCGAGCTTCGTCATCTTTTGGCGCTTCGCTTTCAGGGAGGTGCGAGTGTGTTGTCATTGTCGAGTCGGTCAGAGACTGCTTGTTCGTCCGTCCTTGTGACTCGTGATGACACGTGTGGGGAAGCACAGTCCGCATGTTATGATGATGGGCCTGACAGCACTGACTGGATTCATGAGTCTCACCTTCGTGATGTACGTCGTTCCTTCCCACTGACGGCTCAGCGTCCCTCTAATGCCGAGTGTTCCATTGCTCGTTGTATAGTGACGTCCACCACTCGTGACTCCGGTGGCAATTGGATCATCGATTCCTGTGCCACCCATCACATGACGTGTCATCGTAGTGACTTTGTTGTACTTGGTCCTGTCACGACTGACCGTTCAGTTCGTACAGGCTCTGGTCAGTCCTTGCCGGTCCACGGAGTTGGGGTTGTATGCTTTGATGGTCCGTCTGGCCCCCTGTATCTCTCTGACGTACTGTTTGTGCCTGATCATGAGCTCAGTCTGCTCTCTGTGCGTGCCTGCACTCTGATGGGTCTCTCCGTTGAGCATACCGCTGATTCAGCGACTGTGACTGCTCTTGACACCTGTAGCATTGTCCTGCATGCTTTAGTTATAGATTATTTGTATCGCATTGCTCGGCCCTCCTCCCCTTGCTCTCCCTCCTCCTCTGGTCGCGTTTTTGTCACTGGTATTCTATCCCCGGAACACCAGCAATTGCTTCATCGTCGTCTCTGTCACGTGGGCTCCGACATTGTGTCAAAGCTCATTCGGACACAGCCTGCTCTCGGTCTTGACGTGGTTTCCTTTGAGAAGCCACCCAAGACCGACTGTCTTTTTTGCGCTCAGGGGAAGATGCACCGGTGCACTTACCCTGATTCGCGTTCCCGAGCACTGAGGCTTCTCGATTTGGTCCACTCGGACCTGCTCGGTCCTCTCCCGGTCGATTCCCTGTCCGCGAGGGGCCGGTATGTTCTGACGCTGACTGATGACTTCACCCGGATGCGTTGGGTCTACAGTCTGCGTCAGAAGAGCGACGCCGCCCTTGCAGTTCGGCTCTGGCTCGTGATGGCTGAGCGTCAGTCTCGTCACACGCTACATAATTTTCGCTCGGATCGCGGCGGCGAGTTCCTCGGTGAGATGGACTCCTTCTTTGTTGAGCACGGCATTTTTCACCAGGTCTCCGCTCCTGCTACCCCACAACAGAACGGTCTATCTGAGCGCTGGAACCGCACCATGGAGGATGCGGTTTGCGCCATGCGGTCTGAGTGCGGTCTCCCGGAGTCCTTCGCCTTCGAGGGCTTCGCCTACATGACTTGGGTCTGGAACCGCCTCTCGCATGGTCCGCTTCCGGATCATGTTACACCGTACGAGCTTTGGTTTGGCCACCGTGCTGATCTTTGACTCGCTCGCGTCTAGGGTTCCCTGGCCTGCGTGTGGTAAACCGAGGACCGTCCACCTCCGGTTACTCCCTTGAGCCCGGTGGCCGCCTTCGACCACTGGATTCCAGAACTCAGCGAGCGTCGGGTCTCGGACCCAGGCGTTCCTCTCGCAGCATCGCGAGCGGTGATCTAGGAACAAAGGCCTTAGGCCTAAGTGTCCACACTGAGCACTCAAAGGTACACCCAGCGTGCCCCATAGGGCACGACCTGGTCACTCGCGAGTTCCATATCGCCTGTGACATAGCAGCTGATCTCGTGGCCGTCAGGCCTGACACTGAGGCGTGTGCACTTACCACACAGAGTTCCCCCTCTATGGTGCCTGACCCAGGCACATTCAGGGAGGCTTTCTCATCGCAGGATGCTGATGTCTGGCGAGCTGCTTGCGAGGATGAGCTTCGTGCTATCCGAGAGCACAGAGTCTACAAGCTGGTCGACCTTCCCCCTGGGAGGAAGGCGATTCAGGTCAAGTGGGTCTTTCGTAAGAAAGTGAAGCCGGATGGCTCACTGGAACGCTACAGGGCTCGCTTTGTCGTCAAGGGGTTCTCTCAGATTGGGGGCGTTGATTACACTGACACCTTTGCCCCTGTCGGCCGCATGACCTCAGCTCGAGCTCTGTTTCGTGTAGTGGCTCAGCATGACTGGGATCTACACCAGATGGATGTGAACAACGCGTTCCTCCATGGCTCTCTGGATTTGGAGATCTACGTGGCTCAGCCACCAGGCTTTGAGGACGGTGACAAGGTCTGGCGCTTGCGCAAGTCCTTGTACGACCTCAAGAAGTCTCCACGGTGTTGGAACCGGGAGATCACTGGCACCTTGACTCGCGCAGGATACGTACAGAGCGAGGCAGACCCCTCGCTCTTCATCCTACCGACACCCGAGCGGTTCACCGACATCCTGGTCTATGTTGATGACCTTCTGATTGCGTCTCCGTCCCTGGAGGCCGTGAAGGAGGCCAAGGCTGTCCTGTAGACTGCCTACAGGATGAAGGACCTCGGTCCTACATCGGTGTTTCTTGGTATGGAGATCGTGCGAGATCGCAGACATCGGACACTGTTGCTGCATCAGGCCCGATACGCACGAGTCGTGGGGGAGCGCTTCAGCGATCTCCTTGGTTCAGTGCCATCCGCTTCCACACCTCTTACACCTAATGGGCAGGATGCCCTGAAGGTGGATGATCCTACACACCTGGGGGAGACAGTGGACGTGACCTTGTACCTCCGTCTCATCGGATCTCTGATGTACCTGGCCACCACCACGCGTCCTGCCATCGCGTTCGCCGTCAACCTCCTCGCTCAGTTCTCGCAGGCTCCACGTACGAGAGCCCTTCACGCGGTTGTGCGAGTGGTACGGTACGTGGTCTCCACGCCGTACCTCGGACTCTGCTTTCGTCGGCAGTGTTCGGTGGTCCTTGACGGCTACACTGACAGCGACTGGGCTTGGAGCCCTAATGGGCGCAGTCGTACTGGCTACGTGTTTCTGCTCGGTGGTACCGCTTTGTCTTGGCGAAGCGGGAAGCAGGGCTGCATTGCACGTGGCTCGTAAGAGGCAGAATATGTTGCTTTGGGCGCAGGGGCTGCTCAGGCAGTATGGTTGCAAAGCTTGTTTCTTGAGCTTGGGCAGTCAATACCCGCCATTGTACTGTGTTGCGACAACCAGAGTGCTCTCGCCATTGCGGAGAACTCTGGTGTTTTTCATGCTCGCACAAAGCACATTACGGTTGAGCATCACTTCCTTTGTGATCTGGTGGAGCGACGCGTGATCTCCATCATGTGGGTTGGTACTGACACGTAGCGTGCTGACTTCTTGACGAAGGCACTTGCTCGCGGAAAGTTCCTGGTGGCCATTCGTTCTGTTGGGCTTCGCCCCGTGCGTGAGAGGTTGAGTGTGGGATGTTCATCTGCGTCTCATTTGTTTGTCACTCACTATTGTGTTCGTACCAGTGTTGCACGCGTATGGACATGCGTACCATCGGGTCATGGGGGAGTGTTGTGCTTTGTGCCGTTCCTGTACAGTTTACTGTGACCACTCGGCCGTGTCCATACTCGTGCAGATCCCTGAGGCGGGCGGCCCTGGTGACACCGGCGCGACGACAGGCGATCGACTACCCGCTTGGAGCTGACCGACCACTGTTCCAAAGCCCCAGATGCCACCGNGTGTCACTCACTATTGTGTTCGTACCAGTGTTGCACGCGTATGGACATGCGTACCATCGGGTCATGGGGGAGTGTTGTGCTTTGTGCCGTTCCTGTACAGTTTACTGTGACCACTCGGCCGTGTCCATACTCGTGCAGATCCCTGAGGCGGGCGGCCCTGGTGACACCGGCGCGACGACAGGCGATCGACTACCCGCTTGGAGCTGACCGACCACTGTTCCAAAGCCCCAGATGCCACCGGGACTCTCTGTTGTGTCTTCTACATCTTGTAGGCGTCTTTCGGCAGACTGGCTATGAGGCATATTTGCATGTTTATGCATTGTATGCTCACTGTCTGTCGATGGATGCATGCATGTGACCAGACGTAGCGTCCGTCTTTTGATTCTGCACGTCTAGGTTCAGACGGCGTAGCGTTCTGACATGTGTACGCAGAGTTACGGCCAAAACAGTGGTTTTGGGCCGGTTTTAGGACAGCTCTTGGACTGCTGCGTGCGACACCCGCCGTGCGCCGGGGCAGGTATTTATGCCTTGGACCTGTCATTTGTCATTTCTCTCTGCATATGTTGTATTGAAGCATTCTGACACTGTGCCTTGTGTCTCCTAGCCAAACCGTTGCCGTTGTGTGTACGACCTGTGACTGTCGTCACCGTCTGATCAGGCACTGACCCCCGGTCAGCGGCTGTGTTGCTAGGAAGTTTCTACGCACTTTCTCAAGAAGAGCTGGTAGGCTTGCACCTCTCTTGTGCAATCTCTCCGTATTAAACCAAGGGCGGCTTCTCACCAGTGTGCGACCAGTGGCTGAAGCGGTGGCCCCCTAATGATCAGCACCGGGGAGGCGAGGGCAATTTAGATGTGAGAGGCCATGAACCAGATGAGACATGAACACCCATGTCCCTGTGATTGACATTACATCAGTTATCCAAAATTGTTCCTTGTCGTCGTCACCTTTGTTTGTTTTTACACCTGCGTCAAGCATGTCTCCTGCCTTTTCCTTCTCACACAACTGTGGATTGAATGCATACCATGGTGTGCGCATGCCACTGCTGTCATCGCATCAGAATTTACCTCCCTATGCCCCCTTCCTATAGGAAGTAGGCTTTGCGATAATGTTACCACGAAAACTCCATGCAAAGATAGTGCAAACTCCAGGAGCTTGCCCTCACACCCACTCCCGCCGTAGAGGATGCTATTCGCCATTCCGCACCCAACGGAACATTGCGAAGGTACATGATCTCAAGAAAGAAGTGCACTAGGGAGTTGTACAAAAGTGCAAAACTCGCCGGTACCTCCTCTCGCTTCCTGACAGTCTCAAGTCAGACACTTGCTATCAGACTTGGTTTGCAACACCGAAGGCAAGGGAGTGGTTGGGGGGGGGGGAAGCACCTGCTGATGTCAGACCAGGGTCCACCTATAGCATTACTGCTGCACTTCACCGGACAAGTCATTCTATGCAGTCGATAAAAATGCCTAAAGCCTCAGACGAAGATGCAAGGTTGCATGGTGCCAAGCATACTGAAGCCACAATGTCACCTCTTGACCCAAAGGTCAAGGGTGTCTGCAGCTACAGCTCGTCAACTGACATCCTTCCTCCTGATTTCAATGACAACATGTTTCTGCTGCTAGCTGCCACTCCTGTTGCTGCTGTGGTTGCTGCTTCTGGTGCTGCTGTTGCCTGTGTTGCTGAACGCTTCCCCTCAAGCTACTCCATGAACATGGAAGACCTCGGATTGATTTCCACAAACCGCCGCTTCCATCACCACAGCTGTCACCACAAACCATAGGCCTCCCAGGAATCTCCCCAACCTACCCCTGTCTCCCCCCGTTGTGACCCCAACTAGTCCTCTTTCCCTCCGGGCCCATCGGGGCCTCCAATGACCTCGTTCGCAGAGCGGAACGAGAGGAGGGACCGCATCCAGACGGGCCGGCGCGGCGTTGGGATTTTCTTCACCACAACTGCGACTGGGAGGGAGATGGAGGCTAGCAGGACACAGGTGATGAATTGCCCGAGGGAAAGGGGAACCGTAGAGGCGAGCTTGCCCAGGTACTGCACCATGGCAATCTGGAAGAGCGTGGAGAGGATGAGGATGGAGAGGAAGATGGAGTTCTTGTGGATGCCGCGGAACACGTTGATCTTCTGCATCTCGCGCGAGTTCACCTCGTTGAATAGCTGCACAGTGCCCACAAACATACCCAAACGCACGCACGCACACTCAAACACAGGTAGGCATGCATGCACGCACACGTGACCATGCACGTGCACGCGCACAAGAACGCAAACACGCGCATGCCCGCTCGAGCACCGGCGTGCGAGCTTGTGCGTGGGCGCACACAACTGTGAGTGCGCTTGCGTGTACACGCAAGC
>SZWC01002860.1:98321-141563 GCA_023375785.1 Penium margaritaceum
GACAGAGACAGAGACAGAGACAGAGAAAGAGACAGAGACAGAGACATAGACTGAAACAGAGACAGAGACAGAGACATGGACAGACACAGACACAGACACAGACACAGAGAGAGAGACAGAGACAAAGACAAATACAACGACAGAAACAGAGACAGAGACAGAGGCAGAGGCAGAGGCAGAGACAGGGACAGAGACAGAGACAGAGACAGAGACAGAGACAGATACAGAGACAGAGACAGAGACAGAGACAGAGACAGAGACAGAGACAGAGGCAGAGACAGAGACAGAGGCAGAGACAGGGACAGAGACAGAGACAGAGACAGAGACAGAGACAGATACAGAGACAGAGACAGAGACAGAGACAGAGACAGAGACAGAGGCAGAGACAGAGACAGAGACAGAGACAGAGACAGAGACAGAGACAGACACAGACACAGACACAGACACAGAGACAGAGACAGCGACAGAGACAGAGACAGAGACAGAGAAAGAGACAGAGACAGAGACAGAGACAGAGACAGAGACAGAGACAGAGACAGAGACAGAGACAGAGACAGAGACAGAGACAGAGACAGAGACATAGACAGAGACAGAGACAGAGACAGAGACATAGACAGGGACAGAGACTGCTCCGATTCGCAGTCCACACAGAAGTGCAACTTCTCCCCTGCATTGTTCCTGGAATGCAGTGGTAATAGCTGTGGGTCGTGCCTGTCCAGCTCAGCGCTCCCCACTCCCGCAAGACCCTACAGCAGACAGGAATTCGCTGATCTGACGCCCTGGAGTCCCAATCCGGGAAGTGCTTCATCCTTTGAAGCACTCTGGAATGGAAGGTGAGGAGAGAATGAAGCACAACCTGGCAATTGGAACAGGGAGACAGGAAAGGATTCGAACAGCCCTCACTAGCAAGACACCCCCTTGAGCACCCACGCGCCTCTCAACCGGCCCCGCAACGCTCGACTGGCCCTACCACGCTCGACTGGCCCTACCACGCTCGACTGGCCCTGCATCGCTTGGCCCCCCTCTGTCGCGCTGCATCTCTGTCGCAACTGCAGAGAGGGGCGCACATGCTCCGTGTCTCAGCAGCCACGTTTCCCTCGGCTGCCCCGCGTGTTCCAGCTGCCACGTCTCCTCCCGCATCTGCTCACGGCCGCCACGTCGGCTTTCCACGCACGGCTGACGCAACAGCGTCCTGCGTACAGCTGACAAGGAGGAGAGGCCCTCCTCATGTAAGACGAGGTCGCGTCGAGCTTTCGCGCGGCAGCCCTTAGAGCACCCCCAAGCGCTACATTGGTTGTGCTCAGCCGAGCCCGCCGTGGGCAAAGTTGCCGAACGCTCTCGGCCTGCACTGCTTATCGCCAAGGAGGACCAACCCCCGGCTTTCGACGGAAAGACTTACCAAGGAAGAGATCCCGCGTGGCCCGGACGTCTGTACGATCGAGTGCGTGGTTCGGGAGGACCGCAAGCAGGCGGCGGGGGTGGACTGCGAAAATGGGAGAGCTTGGTGGCAGTGTGGCACAGTAGGGGCAGGAGGAAGGCCGTGGCGGTGTAGGAGCCTCTCTGCCGGTAGAGCGAGAGGTCAACGGGACATGGCACCGCGACGATGGACTCCTACACTACCATGGATGCGTTTGTGGCTGGGGAGAGGTGGTTAGGCCCGCGGGCGCACGTCGCTCCAATAATCGCCGCGTTGCTGTGCGTGTGTGGGTGGGTGTGTGTTGTGTGTGGACTCGCTCGCGAGCCGTCCGCGGTCGTATCTGCTCGTCCACTTGACATCTCACCCATCTCTCCCTCTCTCTCACTCTCTCTCTCGAACGAACGAAGCGCTGCATGCTGCACTCGTGCGGACGAGCAGCGAGGGTTTGAGAGGTGCTTGCCAGTGGCTCCGCCTCAGTCCGCGCCTTTTTCCCCGGTGGCTGCAGGCACAAGAAACCGGATGCCGTTCCGTGCCAGTCAGGTCTGACGCAGCCGCTTCACTTGGGAATAGATCGTTAGTACCGACTTCATTTGGGATCAGAAACGACAAAACAACAACAAACAAAGGCCAAGAC
The DNA here is from genome assembly GCA_023375785.1 of Penium margaritaceum. Classification (NCBI taxonomy): domain Eukaryota; kingdom Viridiplantae; phylum Streptophyta; class Zygnematophyceae; order Desmidiales; family Peniaceae; genus Penium; species Penium margaritaceum. The sequence continues at coordinate 100,373 of SZWC01002860.1, forward strand.
GAACATCGTCCGGGCAACGACCGAAAAACCAAGATGTTGACACAAAGCTAAACGAAAATTCAAAAACAAAACAAATTTTGAACCGAATGGCTCATCAGAAGCTATCGTCTGAAATTAACCTTGAAAAGCAAGAAAATCTTGATAATATAGCAAAACCAAAAAGCGTTAAGGCAATTTAAAACGAAGACGACAATAGGCATCCTCAGCAGTGCCGGCAGATCCGCCGGCAGGCCGGCAGCATGGCAGTTTCACCTGACTTTTCAGCACTATTGCCCCTCGAACCTGTCATCGAAACACACAATTTTAAAAGCTCACAACTTGATCTGAATATGTCCATTAACCGCAGTACTATGCACAACAACCAAAAACAAAAAAAGTTACAATAACAAAAACCAAAATGACAAAATGGTGACATTCTTATGGAAGAACAAAGAAATTACCACCGGCAAATGAGAGAGGCAATCCATAACCCAAATCCGAAAACAGTATCAGAAATATAGTGCCCCCCCAAAGTGGGCACGCAATGGTCTCAAACTGAGCAAAGCATGAAAACTGGAGCCAGGAAACACTTGACCCCCACCCACTATGAAGCAAGCAAAGATAGCAACCGCCCTGGGCAATGACACATCTTTAGCCGAATTTTTCAATTTATGTTCAGCCTCCCTGTATTGTGATTAAGGTTCTCAATCATTAAAACAACATGAAAGCTTTTTAGAAAATAAATTTGAATAAGAAAAATCTGATGATGGTATTTTTTTTCCAAAACATGACCTAATAGAATTCAATCTACCTTGTTTTCTTCCTCAAATCGAAGCCAACTGACCCATCCTTTATTCTCCTCCTATCAGAAGAGATCCCTGCCCTTTCTTTTCTCACATTCCCAAAATCCGCCCCTTCTACTAGACATTTCTAACAAAAGAGAAGAACATTATCAATTGCAAAATTTGCTCAATGACATGGCATCGCAACCACAAGGGTGCTAGTTTTGTATGCTACTAAGAAAAAGGCCAATCTTGCTCAACCATTTTTGCAAGTTATACTTGGGAAGGGGGCATTATTGAGTTCTCAACTTGAAGGTCGTCATATTTTCCTGCTCAATTCGGTAATTCACCGTGTTTTCATGCTTGATTTGGGGGACACAATTATTCAAAAGTTACTTTTCAAAATGCACTGTATTAAATTTGACCCAACAAGAACATCCCTAAATTCAAACTATTGCGAATAAACATGTTTTATATGTTAAGTCTACATCCTAACAAATTTTGAATTTGAATAATCAAGACTAGCTGTTTATATGATGTAGTTGGCCATAGAATAAACTTCTACATTTGATCAAAGACATTCAGGGACGGGTTTTCCAATCCACTCATCATCCACTCATTATTCTTAAAGAATACATACCAAAAACTCCATAATAGTAAGAAAACATGACCTATCCCCTTAATCATCTCACAATGTGAATCTATGTACTCATATGATTTTTCAAAATAATTTCCCTCAATCACATTAAAAGGACAAAATAATAAACGATTACAGGGAGATATTTCAATGTCATTGTTAAATCCGCATTTGATTATTACATTTCAGGAAAATCCAAATTCTTGAAATGGAGTATCCCATAAATATTTTTTCATGGGAGAAAAAATCCAAAAGAAAGCGTGAACTAAAAATCAAATATTATAAAAATCCCATGCAATAAAATCATACACTTTATTCTAAACACATGGTTTCATTTGAAATAAAACTCATGAAAAAATAATGATTCTGAGAAGTTTCAGTTAGTTCATTTTGCTAAAAATTCATCAAGTAGGGAAATATCGTACAAAAAACGTTTCCTTTTTATGTGTAGAAATATCCTTTCCATTTTCTGCTAACCCAATGTTAAGCTACATTGACAAAACAAGGAACTCACGACGAATTGTAAAATGGAAAGCATCATCTTTTTGTTTCACTAAGCATTACTATTGGACGGTGAAAGATGAATAATAAATACATGCCATCCCACTCTCATCAAAATGAGCAAATGTCAATGAATCATACTAAAAAGATATGAAATTGCATATCTCAAAATGATAACTAAAAAACATTAGTATGTACAACTTTTGAATGATTTTAAAAGACAATCAGAAGAAAAAATCCTTGATACTACTCTTCTACAAAATACATACATAAACTAAATCCAAACCTCCATGTGAAACCCGTGGTGATAACAACCCTATTTTTTAAAGCCACAAAACCAACATGTAAATCCTTTTTTGCAACTTAAAAAACAATAATTTTGACGTGAAGTTTTACCTTTCACGGAAAAGGACAAAATGCACACTTACAATTAAACAATTTTTGCCAGAGTAGCACGTAAAACATGAAGGCTTATTGTGCATTCATGACCTACAAAATTGGTCCTAATAAAAATCCAACATCATCTTTAACACTTTAAACAAAGCATACTTGAACAAAAAACGTGCTTCAAGGAAATCTTGGAAAACGTCTCATAACAAGACACCATGCAAATCATGCAACGACCTATTCCATAATTCAACAACATAATTATTTCCTTAACCAAGCAACTTAACACGATCAAAAGAGAGAACAATTGTCACCACTCTAAAATCGATGTAACTGAAAGTCTATCCTAAAGATTTCACGCATTGCTTTACGGGTTTCTATGCAAACTGAAATCACAAAACCGATGAATACTATCTTAAAATATACATTAAAACATTCTATCATTTGTACCTTATGTTGAATCATAATGAGAACCACAAATTGTCTTTGAAAAATCATGTTCAATAAAATTCCTGGGATGACAAAAGGCAAAATCATTAGCATTACGAAAAACACTTTGCTTCATCCATATTCATTTCTATACTTAACCTTATATAATACTAATCACCCCCTCCACCATCTCCTTAAAGAAACCCATTATAGATGAATGAAAAATCGTCATTCATGAAAACATTATTGTGAAGATAAGAAAAAACGAGTGTGATAGTACCATGCCGACAGCCCGAAGGAGCCATCTCGCTCTACCAAAGTGAATCAAGATTTAAGGTAATGAAATGAGATGGATCAGGGGTTATAAGCTTTCACGCACCGAAGTTTTTGCCTAGTCTGCGAAGGATTCCGTCGATCTGCTACATTGGTTTCAAAGCTCCAGGGTTGCAATGCCATGTTTAGATTACGTAAGTTGCCTAGGCGGCTCTCACTCCTACTGGGTGGAGTGCAGCATGACAGTGCCATTCTGACCGGTCAAAGAACCCAGGTAGCTCAAGCGAGGTCACCTCAGAGTATGGGCGTTGAGACGTAATGGCTTAAGGGTTGAAGACCCTGAAATGTTGTTATTTTGGACTGGTTGACCAAGGATATCGTCATATCAGCTACAAAACTTTAGAAGACATGAATCAAGTTTTCTTGAGCTGATTAAAACATCTTGTTTTTTTTCATCCACTTACAATGTGAAAACATGAACTTCAAAGAATTGAGCTGTCAATGAGAAACATTTAGAGAAAACATACATCTTCAACAAAATAATCACATCACATGATACTATTCTAAGCAAATTTTTAATAACAATTTAAAGTTCTGATGAATCAAATGTTCAATTATTCTATTAAATGGAGAAATCAACCGAAAACTCGTGAGAGGAAAAGATGAAACACTCAATATTTTAATGGATTCTCACAAATGTAAGAAATGTTGACAAACAAAAAATCACATAAGAGGATTTTACTTTACAATAATGGTTTTCATTACATTAATTATGAAATGAAGAATTACTATGTTTCATACATGAAACAAATTCATTTGTACATGAAACTCACAAAATCACACCTCTTGAAGTTCTAAGACTGAAATGAGAAATCATGGGAATGGTAAACAAAGGCTATGTTACAAAGATGTTTCTGAATCTTGATGGTTGCCTTGAAAATTTCTTTGTTTTCAATCCCACTTCAAATGACGTCCCTCTTGATACTTAATCAACACAAGATTTTATTTTTTTATCAAGACAATGTTTGTATCAAATCAACGTTATTTCATAAAACAAATCTCGACTTAATCGACATACATATCCTACAAGCTCACAATATGTTGTAACGGGGTGAAAAAAGCAGAATGTATTGGAGTTTTTTAAGGTAAAGGAACAAAGCATAAAATTTACACTTAAACAAGTCGTCTTAAGTGAGGGAAAGTTTCCGAAAAAAAGTATATTTTTCTATTCAGAATCCCATTTTCTTAATTGGTTTTTATTTGTTTGCTTCAAAAAAAGATGCAGTTGATGTCCATATGATGACTAAAATGTGAAAAAAACACTGTACAATTTCTTGCATTATAACAACATGGTCAATCAATCTCACTTCAAAACATACAAGGAGGAATTATAATTCAAATTTGATTAAACGCGTCTAGGAATCCTTTTTAATGTTATTCTTTCCATAATAGTTATCATTATAGATAAATAATTCATCATAGATGCATCAAATGTGAGCAAAAAATTAATTACTTACACAAAAATAGCATAAGTACGTGATTTCATCTATTGAATTGGGTTCACTAATTGTACGTGAAACGTTTGCACACTACAAAAGAAGTTTCATTTAGAAATTCTCATTTATCCATATACTCATTTGCGATAAACAATGTAAACCGAGTTCTTGGAAAAAACAACCAATGTAGACAACATAGTTAAAGTAGTGAGGAATTCATTGTGAAACATTGTCGTGTGCGGCCTTGCCATGGCATGCAAACACACTAGCCTAATTTTAATGTGCTTAAGAAAATCATAACGGTTGTGCATTTATTCACACTTAATCCTGGAATCTTAGAACAAAGCCACTACCATATAGCATTCCTTTGTACAAACTAAAATGTGAAATTTTATGGAAGGCAAAAAAATTGATGTGTTTTCTTCCATCCCAATTGGAAGCGTACGCTTGGAAAGTGCCTTGTGACTTTATAGGCCTAAAATCTTAAAACAAATAAACACAATACGATAAATGCCTCAAAAGCATGGTCCTCACATGATGATCGCAACATTCTCTTTTACAAGACCTCGGCAAGGAAGCACATCAAATAGGTTATCAAGTGAGTCTAAAACATAAATAGGACACGTTTCTTTTAAGCATGCTTGTTCATGATGCCGTTTAACCAATCTTTTGGAGAAGGTCCTACAAACACCACCATAATAAGGGAATGTGTGAAAACATCAATAAAATCTCTTTGAGATATGTCAGCCATGCCAAGTGCAATGTAAGTCGCATAGAATTTTCTCGTTCCAAACGCAGTTATAAAAGCTTCATCAACAAACTTGTTAACAATATTGGTATTCCTAACAACACCAAAAGTTGCACCAGTTCAGTAGGATTAACAAAAGCTTTGATGGCGTTGCCACTCATGACAAGAGATGCACTAGTGTTTGAATTTGAAGACGAGTTATGCTAGCATTACCATAAGCAACAGAATCTTGGAAAATGCAATGTTATTGCCACTAATGGTCTACAATATGTTAACGCAATTAATGGAAGCTTACATGCTCTTAGTGCCATTAAATTGGAACGATGTGCTCACAAAACACGCGTACGAGCCAATGTTGTGTTGATATGGCGAACAATAAAAAGAGCTATGTCAACATTTTTTAAAGCAACTTGTACCATGTAAGAATCGTACGTCATGGCATGAGCGCCAATGGCACGAGTAACTATAATCCATGCCCTAGAAGTATTGCAAATAAAGATACGTTCTACAAAAGGTTTGCAAAAATCTCCATGTGCTATGTCGTTTTAGTAAGCACTGGTAGTTACATTACCATTACGGAATGGACCACGCACTAAGATATGGTGATAAACTGCTAAAGAAGCATGAAATTCCAGAGACCACACATCCCTACTCTCATTACGTAATGGACCAGACAACACGTTGCATTTAAGAACCTATAAAGTTGTGTGCAACATGCCCAATTTACTACAAGAGACTTTATGGCATTCTAACAATTAACTTCCTCCACAACAAGCATGGAGCCGTTACATGGAACATCTCTTTATAACTTTGAATTGCTCTCATGTGTCTAAAATTGGACACATAACAGCTTTCTTATTGAAATGGCCAATTCTTACAAATCCCAACTAATCATTCATGGTTTCTTTAAAAACATTATTGTTATATGTTCATTAACCAGGCATACTTGACGTTTAGAAATACTTCTTCATGTACATGAATTATACGCATTATGAGAAAAATGTCTGACTATAGGTACTACAACATGAACTCAATATCAAGAAGATTTCATGCACTTAATTACACAATAGATCAAGGCAACCAGGAACTCAACCAATCATAATTAAAGGATCGATCATAATGCTTAATGCACATGTTTAATGAGACAACTAAGTGTGTAACTTTGTTGGGTGTTTTCTAGAACAACACATTGAAATGGAAACCATAAACTTCTATATTGTTTGGAGCCCCTGTGATACATGAAACTAGTCATGCTTGTGATAGAGAGAATAAATATCACGACATCGTTCACATTACCTATCCCCTCATCTATATGTACATAAATCAAAACGAACCTCAAACATGTTATTGGCCATAGAAATAGCAATACACCAAGCCATGTGACTGGAAACATTTGCAAATTTATCAACTCATTTCTCTGTGGCATCAAATGTTTTGCATGTTTACTCAGTTTCTTGATAAATCATTATAGTAAGCTAAATGGCAAATTTACCCTCCGGAAGTCACATCCAAGGGTTTGGGACTAGAAAACTTACCTTCCCATGGCTCTTGTTAGGCCCCAGGATATCGAGGCATAGAAGGATTCCTTCTTTTTGTAGGGGAATTTTGTTATGTTCACTCACAAAACATGCTAAAACACACATGTATAAAGTATTTTTTTAGCATGATACACGTTGTACTTCATAGTTCAAAAACAATCTTTGACTTTTTCAGGGGAAGGGTGATGTAAAAAAATGCATCATTTACTTGCTACACTTCCTCTAAGCTCCCTAATAACATAAAACATTTTCTTGTCCTACATCAAAAATCACCCTCAAAGAATGATTCAATGAATTTGTATAGAAAAACTTACATTCGGTCTTAACCACCTCATCTTCTATATCGACAGAGTTTCCACAACCTATCATTACCAAGTACATCGGCTTGGTGGTGCATCCACTAAATGTAATCGATGTACGGACCACATACACGCTCATGATACACTCTTTTCTTTGCGTTATATAAAAACTAGGAGGTCAAGTTAACCAAATCCAATATTGTCAAGTGTATAGAGTATGTGTATATGTCATGGACAAGTAAGTATATACACAAGGCCACATAACACTTGACAACAAAGTACATTAGCACGACAATGCACGCCCCAATACAAGCTTCAAAACACTTGGTCTTTGTTAAGGGGGGAAGAGAGACTCATGAAAAAGTGGAGATCATTTTGTCAAGTTTGTTTATGAAAATGGTTGCACACACAAAGATACACTTTTTCCTCATCAAAACAATGCATCATTTCTCAAGCTAAACTTTTGTTATACATTGGAAACTTTTCATGGAGGTAAGATTGCGGTTTGAATGACCCATCCATCTAGAAATAGACTATATAAGCCAACTTTTTACGATCCATGTACGCAGTTTATGTGGTCCCATTGAAAAACATTACACAAATGTATCCATAAAAAACATTCATTTACACTTTTTAACTGTCGATGAATGCATAATGTTCCATATGATAAAAATATGCAATAAACATCAATCACAGTATTGTGTTTTCTTTTTCTCTCATCACACATAAGAGATTCATAGACAAGATACACTTTTAGAATACACTCTACTCATTTAGGGGTCTTCACATGACAAGGCACCCCCTCCCCCATTTGCAAAGTGCGTTGGAATGTTGTGTGTGTGTGTGTGTATAAAAAACGATGTAATAAAATGTACATTACAATAGTAACAAAATTACATGGTCACCACAACTCACACCCTTTAGATATGCCTACAAAACTTCGTCATTGAGAGGGAGGGGGGGATTCTTGACTTCGTGGTGATATTTTATTCTAGTGTGTGTTTGCGTATGCCATGCACCTTGAACACACTTATTCATTACTTCATCGTAAGGAATGCATAAACCGTCAAGATACATGTTGCCAATGCAATTAGTATTTTAAGGGTGCAAAAATATCCAAGGCCCATCCATCCCCTTAAAAGTTGATACTGTAAGTGGTGAGTGTATCACGTAAGTGTATTTAATGTACATGTCGAAACGTCCACTAGTGCTTGGTACACTAGTGAACAAAGGCAATGTTCATAATGATTTACGTATTTCAACAAAGCCAAAACACAATAAAAACACAAAGAGAGAAAGAGTCAAAGGGGGAGAAGATAAAAAAGGTAGGAAATGATGCATTAAAAAACTTCAAGAAATTTCTCGATAAGGACATCCTAGACACTAGAAGGTCTCTAACTTATAGAAACTCAATTTCACATAGAGATTTCAGAAAGTTCAAAATAACCAGAAGTCTATCAGAAATGCATCCATTATCTCCATGTAAAAGTATATCTTGCTAATGTTCTGAATTCATGTCTCATTGCATTCATATTAAAACTAACTACCTTCATGTGAACAAAACATGAATTAGTTAGAAGATAACTTTGAACAAATAAGCAAAATACATGTTTAATTATAAACAAAAATGATGTCATGTACACAACACTCACAGTTAACCGTCCCTCTTAGAAGTGCCCAAAATCACTACACAAATGCATGTAATAGTCCTTCATCCACATTGCGATACTCATATCGCAATACATACTATTGTCCTCTTTTCAAATTTGCAACATGTGCTATGCATCCTTCTAGTGTAAGAAAATGGGTTTGAATGTGCGAGACTACAACACGAGATAGAGTTCTTTTCACTGAATGATAATTAAGATACAACATGCCATGTGATCCTATACATTTGTCCTTTAAGTGCACGGATGGAAAGCTTCACATCCCTCTTCCTTAGATCTTTGTGATACCAAGTGATCCTAGAAATGTCCGAACCTATATTATACCATGCCATTGACAATGTTCATTTATTCTGTAAGCATCATCACATGAAACGGTCACATGAGTTACTCCACAAAAATTGACCACCAATACCATTTTTTAGTCAATGACTAAAATACGAATGGTCTGTGTGCCAACCCCATCAACGGGCTATAGTATTGATACGTTCAAAAGGTTGAATGGAAGCTCTCTTTGGGTTATTTTTCTTCACAGTCTGGTTAAATACATGATTTAATCTGATGAAATAGTTCTTTTTGGGTAGGCACATTATGAAATTCAGATGAACGGATTTTCTTACAACAATGATGGCCCATTGTTTCAGTTTGACAAGGATTTTTTGAGCTCTTACAAGAAGACGCTCCTCAATAACATAGGAAATGCATGACTAGAATCAAAATCAGAAACACCCCAAAAGGCCACAAAGATGTATTTTGATCATCTCACAACTTTCTCTCTGATACCAAGCAAGAAACTCCTTTGTTCAAACATACACTATGTTGTCGTTGTATCAACATAACATGAGTAAGCTAAGATTCACATGCAAGAATCAAGGCCACATATTGTGTTTTTCTTGAATCTTTTGATGATTATGAATGCTTAAGGATGAGTTAATACTCATACGTGAATCTCGATTGCAGAATGCAAGGGAAGCATGGAGTAGCGATGCATGAATGGATAAGAACCATGTAATCAAATGGCAATTTTGTAATACATTCCTTTAGAACGAAGCGTCAGTTGAAGGTACACTCCCTTGGTTATTCTTCACCTATATGGTAAGCTTTATCAGTGAACCTCCTTCTTTACACACAAAGAAAGGTTTATAACTACACTAGTGGAAATTTAACAGAGTGACCACGTCTTGCAACATAAAAGGTTTCTACCCTTTGGGCAGAACCAACCACATAAAACGAACATTGTGCTTATGCAATCACAAAGGTGAAATTTGGTATTTCAAGTTTAACCAAAGGAAAGTACAATGTCAAAGTTTTCTAGTCGCTCATTGATGAAAATTTATAAGTAAAGAACCAGAATAAGACATAAATCTCAATCCAATAACATAAAGAGTGAAGGAAATACTTTGCACAATCTTTTCTTATGAAAACGCGGTGGTCAAAAGGTTCCTCTAAAGCGCAAAATCCCTGGGATTTTGAACATAAGTTCATCTTGAAAAGGCAACCATTGTTTCGAAGTACTCTCTACCTATTGACACATTATAGTTTGATACATCCTCTTCACGATTATGCATCACTCATAAAACATAATTCCACATATTTCTAAATAAATGTCAATTGTTGCCATAACATTTTTAGCACCAAACTTGAAAAGGTAATTGAAAACGCAAAAATCATAATCAAATTTGCACAAAAATGTTCCTCTCAAGAGGACTCAATTGGAATATGTGGTCTTGTCCTTCATAAAAACAATGAAATCAAAGAATTTGTTCATCAAAGTAAATACAAATATCATTTAACAATGAATTTTTATGATAGCTCAAACAGTTATCCTTTAAAAAGGACAGTTCAAACCATTAATTCCTAACAAATTGCTCTCTACTCACAACTAAGGGGATCATTGACAAATCCAAGTTTGTAGGACCCCTTCATTTATTCTACATTCCTCCAATGTTGTATTGTCCCTTTGCGAAGATGTTCATCTTCCAAGTAACGATTAAGCTACATTGTCACCATAAGGAGTATTTATTACCCTTAGGCTACTCGAAGAAACTCATCAAACCAGTTGATTACTTCCTTGAGTCAATGAAGAAACCAACTACCATAATGATGCGTTCATCCTATTTAGCTTTAGATGCCATTTTATATTTTTGTGAATTCTTTTTGTTTTCATTAGGTAATAGTTATTCACATCCTCTTTAAAGTGAGCATTAGGGTAAAGACAGCAATTTCATTTTTTTCCAAGGGTTCATTATGCATGCGTTTGAGAAATTTTACCCTTTTAACAACCAAGATAAAAAGCTTTCCTCTTTAAATGTTTTATTAAACATGGATCACATGCATATGTTTGGTGGTCACGGCCATCTCCCCCTCTTTTTCAATGAGATACTATGTGGATGAGGGGCATCGTGTTACCTAGAGGAACTTTGCAATTGCATAACTAATGTTGCATGCTCACACCTTGGTAGTCAACATGCTCACTCTTTCAACCTCTCATAATGTAGTTCTCACATGAATCTAGCCTTAAGTTCTTTACTCGTGACTAGGCGGTCTTTCATTGTGACTTAGAGTTTGAATCATGTTAATACTTAGATCAAAATCCTGTTTGCATGATGCCACGCCATCCACTCAAAAAGACCTCTCCTTTTCTCTTGGTGGTGTTGGATGTCACTTGTACCATAACCTATGGCATTGAATGTGAGGATCCAACGTTTTCTTAATTTTGAGATGCATAGAAGTATGATAACAGAAAATAGCACTATGTCATAACCTTTTTTTCGTGGTAACTACGCATGTTGGTTGGAATACACTGCTTTGTAATGAATTCATATAGCCAATTTTCTCGACAATAATGCATACCACGTGCTCAATGTACTTAGCAAACACTACTCAAAGGTAGGTAGTTGTTTCATCTAGGACCAACTCGTTACATCAAAAGGTTTAGGCTAGTAGAAGATAATGTCAATTTTTTCATCCCTAAGTTCTATTCTTTTCTATCACACACATTTGAGATCACATTTCAAAGGTAGAAAAACCAAAAACTACATTACTAGTAAGGACGTACAAACGTTTCTGTTATCACGTTAGGTTCATCAATAAAATACTTATAACGAGACAAAGATAACCACAATAAAATCTACAAATTTTTGTGGATTTCTACACGCAAATACATTAGATGTAATTCCATAAACATTTTCACAAGAGGTTATTGACATGAACTCCTCCATGTTATATTTCAAATATTTTGGGCACTACATGATCATGTGGATCCTAGATTTAAAACAGTCGTTGCATACAAGCATCTTACAACATGGTAGCACTATGTGCTTGTCATACAAAAGTGCATTATAGTCGTAATGGTGATGAGAAATGACCATATTCTGTTCGTGGTCAAGTGTACCACACCACGATAACTATATCTTTAATCAATATGTGTCCCATTTTTTTCCTCTCTTCCATGAAAAACACTTTGAACTATATCCACGAATGATGCTATTGAAATTGACCTAGACATCTAAACGACTACAATTATGTGATTAGAGTTACTAGTTGGAGCAAATTACCAGGCAAAGTATTAGGTAAACTGAGACGCATATTATTTATAAAGAAGAAGCTCCAAATCATTATGCATGTACCAAGAACCATGGCTGGTACTTTGCTTTAATGGAAGCTCATGCATAGAAAACAATTGAAAATTTATACTAGAAATTGCTACATCAAATGAAATAAATTATGGCGTTCTGAATACATCACACCAATTGATACCAATAAGTCATTGCATCAACAACACATGACTAGACCACGTACGTAATGCAATTATAGTACAAACGTGTGTGATCCTTGGAGGACAAGGTCGATAGAGAGAGAAAAACATTATTCTTTTTTTCATTGCATTATAGCCAAACACCTTCATTATCTTCTGCGATATGCTCAAAATCCATACACATTTTTTTGTGTGATCTTCATCATGCTTCATAACACATGTAAAATGTAAGCCAAGAGGGTGAGGGAATACATGCCTCTCAAGGCATACATAAAATAATTTTAATACTTCCTTCATGCAGGCAATGTCTGATTGTACTTGGATATTTAAAAAAGGTTAAGATATGCATATCCATGGGTACGACATACAACCTTGGCCTGAGGCAGGTTTTGATGCCTTTACTAAAACTGAATGCCATCGTAGACTTGGAGAAACATGCATGGGATGCATTTCACGATCTAGACAATAAATTCAACAAGGTTTTTGTTGAAGAATGATTCACAATCGATCGAAATGTTTTCAATGCAAGCTTGGAGGTGAAGTCGATGACTTCATGGATCTAGTATTACAAATGCAAGTCTGGACATAGACCTATTAATAATGTTTTGTTTTTTTCATACAAATCTTCTTATCCATTCCATGTTATGAAACTGGTTTCTACCATAATAAACACAAAGAACACTAGGTGATAACTTTCACCAAGTGTGTTTTCATCTTTTTATGAATTGATACGTGCCTCATTCAAAAAAACTTCAAATGTTTTGCTTATGATGCGAGGACAAGTGTAGCAATATTGAACAAATGCCCCCATATTTGATTACTTTAATGAAATATCACTATGTTAAGATTTTCAAATACTACCATTCTTTGTAATGGTTCTTCAGGGAAATACAACACATATGGTACATATGCCTTGAATTTTCAACACAGGCTTCCTTCCACCATACACTTGAAAGGATTTTCTAGCAAGTCAAATCTTCTTCTAACTTCACTTGAAATTATTGTAGAATTTACCGTGTGAAGGATCGTAAAGGAAAATCGTACTTGGAAAGCCTTACGAAAATGCGCCATTTAAGTCTTGTTTCAACATTTGGTATTAAGGTTAACAAGCAAAATCTAACAACCTCCCATACTAGCATGACACATTTCCCAGCTTGTAGTGTCATTTGAGCTTAAGCATGCAATGTATTTGACACAATTTTTTGTTTATTCTTGAAATTCTTGTCTTTAAGAATATTCAGAAAACAACGTGTGTCTAGTACCATCTACTAACATGATTTCACCAATGACGATGTGAGTTACCTTTCAACATGCATCGATTTTGTGAGATGGTAGAATACTTGACAGGTTGGGAAGTTGCCCATAACATTTCATAATGAAGCAACAAACATAACAGTTACCGTGTCCTTTTTCCTATATTCATATTTACAACTCTTCATACACAAAGAATATCCACAAATTCTCTTTAAGAAGCAATATGAAAACAACAAGGGATGACTTTTACATATTCAACTCAAAACATGTATTCTATTCATTGAGCTTTTTAATAGACATCAAATTCTACCCCAAATTCAAAAATTTAAACAATCATTGGTTTAATCATTGATATCTACATCTTATAAAAAGTTTTCACGCCCTATGAAATGATCAAACCTTTATCAAATGTACGTTTTAATCATTTACATGTTCAATGCTTTCATGGTTGTATTTTGCATTTAATTGTGGTGTGAGTCAGTTTTCAAGATTTTTTTCAATAATCGCAAGTGAGAACAACAAATTCATCATGGTCTAGGTCCTTCAATCCAAGAAAGTTAAAACCTGAATCCTATTCAAAGAGTTGTGATTTTGTTTCTTTCAAATTGGAAACTATTCATTTCATCCCCCACTCCACACAAGTTCAATGTCATGTGAGGATGTAAAGAAGAAGTTTTGAATTTGTCTTTGGCATTCACACGAAAATTGAGCTAGAATAAGACGCCTTCATAAAGTTTAAGAGGAGGAATGGTTTTACATTTTCATCATTTTTCCATACGCGCAATAGTTTTGTGATGGTGATCATTCTTTTCAACCCAAAGCAAGATCTTTAGTGATACATTTTTCCTTTATGTTGATGTTGATTTGTATTTTGGAAGAAGTACTTCAAATCATAAACATATTTTGAATTATATAACATGATTTTTTTTCGTTGATTCTTCATATTCCATCTTTGTATGTATGGTCTTTTCTTGCGTTTTTACACGATGCCACATTCATTATGGCTATTTTTTGTGAGCAAAACACTGAATGAAAAAACTTCACTTCTGTACTAATGTTTCAATGGAATTACGTAAATGTATATGCAAACATTCTCATTCAAGTTATATGAAAACATTTCATTTTACATGGCGTAATGTATAAAAATTCTTGGAATAGGTTTATTCATACCCATATAGTCTCCATATACCATAGGATTTATGATTTTGAAAGTTCTGAAAATGTTATGCCTTTTTATCATGGACGCTTAGTGACGAGATACCCTTTATCATGTTGCCACAATGCGCGAATCAGAATACATTCACTATGGTAATGAATATTTGGATGGTTTCGAATGTACTGTACTCATTGGCACGGTTCATGGCTTACTATTGTAGCAGCTGTTTGAAGACGGCCATACGAAAGTTCATTCTTGTATTCCGTGAGTAGTTCAAAGCGAATTCTTTTTGCTATTCTGGATGATTCGTATGCATTTGAATTGACTGCACAATATATGAAATCACCCATTTTGTATATCTACGCAGATGTCATCGGTTTCAATTTTTCCAATCTCCGCAAGAGTGTTGCTAGGGTTTTTACACGATTTTTGTTGTGCTGTGGCTTGTCTTACAAGCGGATGCGTGTTGTCTGGAACGACAAACAACCCCTTATATGAAATGTATTTGACGCGAATTTCCGCGAGGTCGTTGTGGTGCCCGTTGCCCATCCGTGGAGGGTCACTCAACATTACCCCGTCAGACGTGCTCCCGGCCACGTGGTATTACCGAACGATCCATTTCCCCTGAGCCATTTCTATTGACCGGTTTGCACGATTTTGCATACTTGCGTAAAGTTCATTCGATGTATTGGAGTTTTTATCGCCTTAACAATTTTTGCCTGTCTACTACAGCAAAACTTAATCGTTCTGTTCAGACCACCATCGTTTGAAATTCATACAAGAGCGAATGCGTGGGTCGAGACATGCGTCAACCAATATGAAGTAAAGTGGGTATCAGCACGTCGCACCCAATTGCGATCGTGTTCAAGCTGGTTTCCCTTGAGGGTCTCCGAGACTGTACCGCTACCGTGGGTTCCCTCGTACAAGCTAGAGGCGGCACAGGCGACAACAGGAAACGTACAACGAGAATCCCTTCGGCCTCGGACAAGAAGTTGCGAGTGGAGTACTAACTGATTTGCCGTTTTGAAAAGGGCAGGGATAAATTGATAAAATAATCCTGGTTGACCCTCTGTCCCCATACTAGGTGCCGCACTCCTATTGACGTGAAATTTCGAACCGACCTGGTTCCTGGTTTCCCGGAAACGCAAACTTGGCTACGATGGTCGAATTTTTACGCCAACCTGAACGGCTCGATGGGTTGGTTTGATGCCCGTATGATCCATGCCGTCAGCGCTTGAGAAAGAATCGAAGTCTTTGTTTTTCCATCACTGACCTCCTTAGCCTTGCCATATAGACGATGGTTTGAACCTAGGATCTGTTTTTTCTTTGCATGATAGACGATGAAAATCGTGCTTCAAGTTAATGTGAATATATGTGATAAAAAAAATCTTCACAATTCCCCCGCTGCTCGTATGGTCGCCGTTAGGGCGGCATACACTGTGAGGCTTTCACCCCAGGTTGGATTAATCTACTGACCATATAGTCCGGCAGATGGTCCATATAATCTACGGGCGGTCATCGTTGGCCGTCACATATTTCAGACTCAGTTTTCCGAACATAAGCTTCTTAGGCACACCCGTCCTCGACGTCGCAGTATGTCGTGGTGGCTGGTCAGGTCGTAGCCTCGCAAAAGTTTGCCCGAAGGGCAGTTATGACCGACTAACCACCAAGACGCCCCCATTCTAGTCGGTCCATCTTTAGGATACCCCCTTCTAGGCTTCAATAGTCACCTATTGCAATCCGGCCATGGCCAAAAGGTACTGCAAGAAAATCGTGGTTGGTGGTTCGTCAAATTTGAAGTAACTGCTCACTTTTGTGCTTTGTGCCGTTCCTGTACAGTTTATTGTGACCACTCGGCCGTGTCCATACTCGTGCAGATCCCTGAGGCAGGCAACCCTGGTGACACCGGCGCGACGACAGGCGGCGGACTACCCGCTTGGAGCTGACCGACCACTGTTCCAGAGCCCCAAATGCCACCGGGACTCTTTGCTGTGTCTTCTACGTCTTCCAGGTGTCTTTCGGCGGACTGGCCATGAGGCCCATTTGCATGTTTTTGCATTGTATGCTCAATGTCAGTCAATGGATGCATGCATGTGACCAATCGTAGCGTCTGTCTTTTGATTTTGCACGTCTAGGTTCAGACGGCGTAGGATTCTGACATGTGTGCGCAGAGTTACGGCCAAAACAGTGGTTTTGGACCGGTTTTAGGACAGCTCTTGGATTGCCGCGTACGACACCCGCTGTGCGCAGCGGCAGGTATTTATGCCTTGGACCTGTCATTTGTCATTTCTCTCTGCATATGCTATATTGAAGCATTCTGACACTGTGTCTTGTGTCTCCTAGCCAAACCCTTGCCGTTGTGTGTACGACCTCTGATTGTCGTCACCGTCTGACCAGACACTGACGCCTGGTCAGCGGCTCTGTTGCTAGGAAGCTTCTACGCACTTTCTCATGGTATCAGAGCAGTGAGACAGTTCTCACTTAGCTGCACAGCAGAGACGCAGCAGAGCAGCAACAGTGAGAGTCACCGCTGCAGCAGAGTTTCTGGGATTTGTTGGAGACGGCCGGTCGCTGTCAACGTACTCCACCCACCACGTGAGATCGCGGCTGCAGAGGCAGCAGTAGCGGCGCGTACCGCCACGCAGAGGTGTGTGGCGGCTGCGGTGCGTGCAGCCGCCCTCCCACAGCCGCAACAACAAAGCAGCAACAGCAGAGGCGGCGACAGCAGAAGCGGCGGCAGCAGCAGCGCAGCAGCAGCGGCCGCAGCAGCGCAACAGCAGCGGCCGCAGCAGCAGCGTGGCAGCAGCGGCGGTAGCAGCAGCGCAGCAGCAGCGTCGGCAGCAGCAGCGCAGCAGCGGCGGCGGCGGCAGCGGTACAGCAGTAGTAGCGGCAGTCGCGGCGGTAGCAGCAGTGCAGAAGTGGCAGTAGTAGCAGCGCGCGGCGGCGGCAGCCAGCAGCAGCTGCAGCGCGCAGCAGCAGCCGCAGCGCGCAGCAGCAGCAGCAGCAGCAGCGCAGCCGCTGCTGCCACCGCTGCACACGCAGCTACGCAGCTGCCGCTGCAGCTGACAACACAGATGCAACCGCAGTTGGGCGGAAGCTGCTGCGCAACTTCCGCGGAACTACCGCGCGCCACTGCGAAGCAGCTCCACACGCACGCAGAACTGACAAGAAACCAAAAAAAAAGGAGGGGACGAGCTGATGTCAGCATTGTTGATTGCTGACGTCATCAGGTCGTGCTGACATCAGCAACCACTTGCTGACGTCATCATTACACTTAGCCAAATTTTCACCCGGAAAATCAAAAGTTGCCAGCGTTTCAAATTCTCGAGAAAAGCAGACGGTTTTGAAATCCGACAAATTTGACCTGTCGTCCCATAGTGAGCGGCGACATGAGTTCGCCCGATGACAAGGACAAGGGGCCAGGTGATCCCTCCCCCGCTTCTTCAGGGGTATTGAGCCCTCGCTCGCAGGCCATTGCGGACCTGTGCAGCCAGCAGGATGAGCTGCGTCGTCTGTAGCGAGAGCAGAGTGACGCGATCTGCACGCTGACTAAGCTTCTGCGTGCTCAGTCCACGGCTCCTTCGCGGATTTCTGAGGGAGCTGCCGGCGGTGCGGCCTCCACCCAGCACTCGGCCCAGGTGCCCGTGACAGGTGCTCCACCTGCTTCACCTCCTAGTGTGATTTCACCACTACCTGCGGACCTCCTTGATGACGAGCCATTCATGCCAGGCTTCGAGGATGACTCCTTGGAGCGGGAGATTTGTCTTCTACAGGAGCGCCTCCGTCAGCTGCAGATGGGTATCCGACCTCCACCCATGTCCCCGATACGATCGTCACCTGACTTCCCCGGTGATCACCCCCTTCCAGGAGTTTTCCCCGTCTCTTGCCCTCCTCAGCCTGCGGTTGCTCTCGCCACGGAGCGGCAACCAAAGGACTTTAAGGCACCACCTCCACGGTACATCAGCGAGGATGGATTTGACTGTTGGGAGATCCTGTTTCAGGTGTGGGCCACTTCCGAGGGAGTGTGGCCTTACTACCACAGCCCATACCAGTCTACAGATCCAGCACAAGTGCTGACAGCAGCCCGGGCCATGCGAGGACTTCTCTATGCCATGCCACGCGAGACTGTCGTTGACTTCCGCCCCTTCCTTGGCGAGGCTGGCACAGGCACCGGAGCTGATCCTCGTGGAGGGTGGGATCTGGCGTTGTCCCTACTGGCCGCAGAGACGCACGCCACGCGTGCGTCACACATTCGTGCTTTCCACTCTCTCCGTCAGGGACCAGCGGAGCCTGCGGCGGATTACTGGCAACGCGCCATGCGTATTTACACGCGTCTGGGGACCTCAGGTGGCACACAGCTGTGGGCACTTGGGGCGATCATGCTCGGAGTTCGCCTGGAGTACACCAACATCTTCACATGGTACAACGACACTGCCCTCGAGCCTTTCTCAGCCACCCTGCAGCTGCTCCCTTGGGCGCATTAGCTTTTCCTCCAGGTGACATCGGCCCGCGAGGCAGTATTAGCACATCAGGAGACTTCCCTCGCTGCAGCAGTCCTCGCCTCACCACCATCTTCCCTCCTGCAGTCACCCTCATCCACCTCCATCACGACCTCATCTTCCTCCTCCTCTTCGACCCCGTCTACACCCACGCAGACGCAGGGCGTTGCAGCAGCTGCCCAGGGGAAGAAGAAGAAGAGGAAGCGCGGATCGCGTCAGTAGCAACCGTCATCCAGTGGTAGCAGTGGCCGTTTCGTGCACTGCTACAACTGTGGAGGTGCCCATCGCTACACCGAGTGCCAGCAGCCGCTTGACTGGGAGCGCATCACTCGTGGACTTCAGGCTGTCCATGCTGCTCGCACCGCGGCCGGCACGTCGCTCGAACAATCCTCTAGACGCGCGGCGACCACGACTGCAGCTGTTCCTGCGTCCTCACCAGCGAGCAGCAGTGATCCAGACCCACGTGACCGCACCATCGCCGAGCTTCGTCATCTTCTGGCGCTTCGCTTTCAGGGAGGTGCGAGTGTGTTGTCATCGTCGAGTGGGTCACAGACTGCTTGTTCGTCCATCCTCGTGACTCGTGATGACACGTGTGGGGGAGCACAGTCCACATGTGATGATGTTGGGCCTGACTGCACTGACTGGATTCATGAGTCTCACCTTCGTGATGTACGTCGTTCCTTCCCACTGATGGCTCAGCGCCCCTCTGATGTCGAGTGTTCCATAGCTCGTTGTACAGTGACGTCCACCAGTCGTGACTTTGGTGGTACTTGGATCATCGATTCCGGTGCCACCCACCACATGACGTGTCGTCGTAGTGACTTTGTGGTACTTGGTCCTGTCACGACTGTCCGTTCTGTTCGTACAGGCTCTGGTCCGTCCTTACCGGTCCACGGTGTTGGGATTGTATGCTTTCATGGTCCATCTGGCCCCCTGTATCTCTCTGACGTGCTGTTTGTGCCTGATCTTGAGCTCAGCCTGCTGTTTGTGCGTGCCTGCACTCTGATGGGTCTCTCTGTTGAGCATACCGCTGATTCTGCGATTGTGACTGCTCTTGACACCCGTAGCATTGTCCTACGTGCTTCAGTCGTAGATGATTTGTACCGCATTGCTCGGCCATCCTCCCCTTGCTCTCCCCCCTCCTCTGGTCGCGTTTTTGTCACTAGTGTTCTATCCCCAAAACACCAGAGGTTGCTTCACCGAGGTCTGTGTCACGTGGGCTCCGACACTGTGTCGAAGCTCATACGGACACAGCCCGCTCTTGGCCTTGACGTGGTTTCTTTCGAGAATCCACCCAAGACCGACTGTCTTTTTTGTGCTCAGGGAAAGATGCACCGGTGCACTTATCCTGATTCGCATTCCCGAGCGCTGAGGCCCCTTGAGTTGGTCCACTCGGACCCGCTTGGTCCTCTCCCGGTCGAGTCTGTGTCCGAGAGGGGCCGGTATGTTCTTATGCTGACTGATGATTTCACCCAGATGCGGTGGGTCTACAGTCTGCATCAGAAGAGCGACACTCCACTTGCGGTTTGGCTCTAGCTCGTGATGGCTGAGCGTCAGTCTCGCCACACGCTACATACATTTCGCTCGGATCGCGACGGTGAGTTCCTCGGTGAGATGGACTCCTTCTTTGCTGAACACGGCATTTTCCACCAGGGCTCCGCTCGTGCTACCCCACAGCAGAACGGTGTATCTGAGCGCTGGAACCGCACCATGGAGGATGCGGTCCGTGCCATGCGGTCTGAGTGCTGTCTCCCAGAGTCCTTTGCCTTCGAGGGCTTTGCCTACATGACTTGGGTCTGGAACCGCCTCCTGCATGGTCCGCTTTCGGACCATGTTACACTGTATGAGCTCTGGTTAGGCCACCGTGCTGATCTTCGTCTCGCTCGTCTTTGGGGTTCCCTGGCCTCCGTGTGGTACACCGAGGACCAACAGGGGTCCAAGGTCTCCCCTCGGGGTTGCTTGTGTGCCTTCATCGGCATCTCCCCGCGGTCGAAGGCCTGGCGCTTTTGGGACCGCACTCGCCGTCGTGTCATTGAGTCCCGTGATGCACTGTTTGTTGACTCACTCACATACCGTGATCTGACTTTGATCACATCCCTCTGTGTAGCTCATGTCCCTTCCTGTGAGGGTCCTCGGCGGATGGGGGAGACTTCTCCGCCAGCGACCATTCCTCGTCAGGCTGATGTGTCTGCTCGAGTCCCCTCTCGGTCTCCAGCACTTGATGATCCGGCTATCATTGCCGTTGGTCCAGAGATCCCGCCTGTTCAGCCTGTTTCACACCCCACAGGTACCGGTACTCTCGCGCCTCCTCCTGCATCACCACTTGTGTCTACTGGCACTCCTGTGTCTGACCCAGCCCAGCCCACTCTTGTCCCTACGTCGGCTGACACTCCTGTCTCAGTGTCCGGGCCAGCCTTGCCCGCTGTCACCCCCAGCTCTGTGTCCCCCACACACGCATCTCCTCGCACGGCATCTCCGGCTGCCTCGTCTCAGCCCTCACCAGCTTTGGTCGTACCTGTCCCTGTGGTCGTACCTGTTCTAGAGCCTCAGGTGCGCCCCTCAACCTACGGTTACTCTTGTGAGCCCGGTGGTCGCCGTCGACCACTGGATTCCGGGGCTCAGCGAGCATCGGGTCTCGGACCCAGGCGCTCCTCTCGCAGCATCGCGAGCGGTGATCCAGGCACAAAGGCCTTAGGCCTGAGTGTCCGCACTGAGCTTTCAGAGGTACACCTAGCGTGCCCCATAGGGTACGACCTGGTCACTCGCGAGTTCCATATCGCCTGTGACGTAGCAGCCGATCTCGTGGCTGTCAGGCCTGACAGTGAGGCATGTGCTCTTGCCACGCAGAGTTCCCCCTCTATGGCGCCTGACCCGGGCACATTGAGGGAGGCTTTCTCATTGCACGATGCTGATGCCTGGGGAGCTCCTTGCGAGGATGAGCTTCGCGCTATCCAAGAGCACAGAGTCTACGAGCTGGTCGATCTTCCCCCTGGGAGGAAGGCGATTCAGGTCAAGTGGGTCTTTCGCAAGAAGGTGAAGCCGGATGGCTCACTGGAACGCTACAAGGCCCGCTTGGTCGTCAAGGGGTTCTCCCAGATTGAGGGAGTTGATTACACTGACACCTTTTTCCCTGTCTGCCGCATGACCTCAGCTCGAGCTCTGTTTGGTGTAGTGGCTCACCATGACTGGGAACTACACTAGATGGATGTGAATAACGGGTTCCTCCATGGCTCTCTGGATGAGGAGATCTACGTGGCTCAGCCACCACACTTTGAGGACGGTGACAAGGTCTGGCGCTTGCGCAAGTCTTTGTACGGCCTCAAGCAGTCTCCACGGTGTTGGAACCGGGAGATCACTGGCACCTTGACTCGCGTAGGATACGTATAGAGTGAGGCAGACCCCTCGCTCTTCATCCTACCGACACCCAAGCGGTTCACCGCCATCCTGGTCTATGTTGATGACCTTCTGATTGCGTCTCCGTCCCTGGAGGCCGTGAAGGAGGCCAAGGCTGTCCTGCAGACCGCCTACATGATGAAGGACCTCGGTCCTGCATCGGTGTTTCTCGGTATGGAGATTGTGTGAGATCGCAGACATCGGACGCTATTGTTGCATCAGTCCGGATATGCACGAGTCGTGGGGGAGCGCTTTAGCGATCTCGTTGGTGCAGTACCCACTGCTTCCACACCCCTCACACCTGATGGGCAGGATGCCATGAAGGTGGATGACCCTACACAGCTGGGGGAGACAGTGGACATGACCTTGTACCTCCGTCTGATCAGATCTTTCATGTACCTGGCCCCTACCACGCGTCCTGACATCGCGTTCGCCGTCAACCTCCTTGCTCAGTTCTCGTAGGCTCCACGTGCGAGAGCCCTTCATGCAGTTGTGCGTGTGGTACGGTACGTGGTCTCCACGCCGTGTTTCAGACTCTGCTTTCGTCGGCAGTGTTTGGTGGTGCTTGACGGCTATACAGACAGCGACTGGGCTTGGAGCCCTGACGGGCGCAGTTGCACCGGCTACGTGTTTCTGCTCGGTGGTACCGCTTTGTCCTAGCGAAGCGGGAAGCAGGGCTGCATTGCACGTAGCTCGTCGGAGGCAGAGTATGTGGCTTTGGGGGCAGGGGCTGCTGAGGCAGTTTGGCTGCAGTGCTTGTTTCTTGAGCTTGGGCAGTCGGTTTCCGCCATTGTGCTACGTTGCGACAACCAGAGTGCTCTCGCCATTCCGGAGAACTCTGGTGTTTTTCATGCTTGCACAAAGCACATTGCGGTTGAGCATCACTTCGTTCGTGATCTAGTGGAGCGACGCGTGATCTCCATCATGTGGGTTGGCACTGACTTGCAGCGTGCTGATTTCTTGACGAAGGCACTTGCCCGCGGAAAGTTCCTAGTGGCCATTTGTTCTGTTGGGCTTCGCCCCGTGCGTGACAGTGGTTGAGTGTGGGATGTACGTTTGCGTCTCATCTGTCTGTGTCACCCACCATGTGGTTGTACCAGTGCTGCACGCGTATGGACATGCGTACCATCGGGTCATGGGGGAGTGTTGTGCTTTGTGCCGTTCCTGTACAGTTTACTGTGACCACTCGGCCGTGTCCATACTCGTGCAGATCCCTGAGGCAGGCAACCCTGGTGACACCGGCGCGATGACAGGTGGCGGACTACCCGCTTGGAGCTGACCGACCACTGTTCCAGAGCCCCAGATGCCACCGGGACTCTTTGCTGTGTCTTCTACGTCTTGCAGGCGTCTTTCGGCGGACTGGCCATGAGGCCCATTTGCATGTTTTTGCATTGCATGCTCACTGTCAGTCGATGGATGCATGCATGTGACCAGACGTAGCGTCTGTCTTTTGATTTTGCACGTCTAGGTTCAGACGGCGTAGGATTCTGACATGTGTGCGCAGAGTTACGGCCAAAACAGTGGTTTTGGGCCGGTTTTAGGACAGCTCTTGGACTGTCGCGTGCGACACCCGCCGTGCGCCGCGGCAGGTATTTATGCCTTGGACCTGTCATTTGTCATTTCTCTCTGCATATGCTATATTGAAGCATTCTGACACTGTTTCTTGTGTCTCCTAGCCAAACCCTTGTCGTTGTGTGTACGACCTCTGACTGTCGTCACCGTCTGACCAGGCACTGACGCCCGGTCAGCGGCTGTGTTGCTAGGAAGCTTCTACGCACTTTCTCACTCACATCATAATCGGACAGCCATACTGCAAATCTGTCGTGCCGAACGGAGCGTAGATGGTGAACAAGTAGAAGTTGAGGCATAAAACAATTTGGAATTTGGGAAAACTAGGAAATCTATTATCATCTGAAAGTCTACTCCGATGACAAGTGTCAAAATGAACGGATATATATATATATATATTTATACATATATATACATACATACATATATATATATACATACATATGTACACACACACACACACACACACACACACACACACACACACACACACACACACACACACACATACATATATATATATATATATACATGTATGTATATGTATACATATGTATACACAAGTGTCTGGTTACGACCGAGGCATAGTCGGGGTGGTTGGGTCGATTATCGAACCACTCGTGCTGAGTTGCGCCGTGAAGGGTCTTCGAAGATGCGAGATGCAACTTTAAGAATCTAGATTCGTCTCCGTGTGTCCAGAAGTCGACCAAAAGGTCGTGATACTTGTATCAATAGGTCCGCGAGAGTGGTCGAGGTTGTCTGAAGGTTCGGGAACATTCAATGAGGGCAGGACAGTTGGCCCTCAATCATCGGAGTGAATATTGCATGTCTTGCCACTCGATGGGTTTGTGTAATAAGAGAACTGCCCACTCAAGAATGTTAGGGGCTCATGGACTTGTAGTATATAACACTATCCCCGCTTTTAGCCGCGACATCCTGACAGGCGCGCAGATAAGGCCCGGAGACGGGGATAACAACCGTCGATGAGATGATTGACGTCTTGGAGGTTGTCATTGATGTGATTTCTGATGTTCCTGTCGACCAGTGAAATTTTTTTTTACCACTCGGCCGTGTCCATGCCCATGCAGATCCCTGATGCGGACCCAGGTGGCGCCATTGGATCGTCTGGTGGCGGACCACCTGCTCAGAACTGGCCGATAACCACCCCAGAGTCCTGGATGCTGTCTGGAACCTTTTGTGCCTAGCCTAGACTAGTGAGAGAGAGCGCTCACAGCATGACACAAGGCACGCAGGTTGGGGCAAGACGCCATGGCTTAGTGCGGAGAGGTGCAAAGCGAAAAATGGATCAAGTGAGTCAAGACACGAACCACGGAGCTGTTACGGGGAGGGGAGAGCAAGCGAGCGAGCACCGAGCTCGATCTCGCTTGCCACCCTCGAACATGGGTGATTTGACCCCACCTGCCCACAAAAGAATTTCCTAACAGAATGTAGGTCACTGGCCAAGCAGATGTCTGGCTAGAGGGCGAACCCGGGTATTCTCACGGCCCATCGTGCATGAATGCATGTGAGACATGCATGTGAGGTTGGAAAGCTCTGATTGAGCCACACCATGGCTCGTCTTCTAAGAATCTGGTCACGACGAACCACCCGGTGAAGTCGTCTCTCTCTGGTCAGTCACCTGCACCAGTGGTGTGAGTGTGCAACAAGGCCAGAGGTCACTGTATGATAATGACGTGAATCCAACACCTTCTGTAGTTTTTTTGTAGCATTCAGGAGTTTATCGATGAACTGGCCGTGGGCCCAATTTGCATGTTTTTGCATTGTGCGTCCACCGCTTGATGCCAGATGCGTACATGTGACCAGTCGTAGTGTCTGGCTTGAGATTCTACACGTTTAGGTTCACACAACATAGTGTTCTGACTTGTCTACACTGAGTCACGGCCAAACAATGGTTCTGGGCGGGTTGTCCGACAGACCTTGCACTATCGCATGCGACATCCGCCGTGCGCCGCGGCAGGTATTTTTTCCGTAGACCTATCATATCTCATCTCTCTCTGTAAATGCTATTGAAGCATTCAAACACTTTGACTTGTGTCTCATAGCCGGACTCTTGCCGTTGTGTGTATGAGATGTGACTGTCGTCACCGTCTGACCAGGCAGTAATGCCAAGTAAGCGGTTGTGTTGCTAGGAAGCTTCCACGCATCTTCTCATAGTATCAGAGTGGAGAGAAGTTTCTCGCCAAGCTGTACTGCAAAGATGGAGCAGAGCAGCAACCGTGAGCGTCACTGCTGCAGTCGATTCACTAGTACCTGTGGACGTCACCCGACTACTGCCCACGTTACCCGCCTTCAACACGTGAGAGTGTAACAGTAGCAGCCGCTAGCAGTAGCAACAACAGACGCCAACTACAGCACACGGCAACCGCTAGCAGCTGTTGGCATCGGTGCTAGTAACAACAACAGCAGGCGGCAGCAGTAGTAGGCGGCAAAGGGTAGCAGCAATAGCAGCAAGCTGTGAGCAGCTAGCGACGAGCAGTGAGCTGCGAGCAGCCAGTAGTAGCAGCATGCAACAGCGCGCAGCAGTAACAGAATTCAGCAGTAGCAGTAGCAAGCATCAGTGGCAGCAGTAGCATCAGCAAGCATCAGTGGTAGCAACAATAGCGCAGCAGAGTAGTAGTGTAGCAGCAGCACGCAACGGTAGCAACGCGCAACAGCAACGCGTAGCAGGGCTACAACATATCAGAAGCACGTAGAAGGGCTAAAGCACATGAGCAGCGCGCAGCTGCTGCCACAGCTGTGCAACCAGCTGTACGGCTGCTGTTGCAGGCACAGGCGTAGCAGTAGCAGCAGCAACGGAGTGAAAGCTGCTACGGAGCTTGTGTGCAGCTTCCGTGCGGCTGCCACAGAGCAGCTGCCCCCTTCGCAATGGGGCAATAACCGCAAGGGTTGTCCAAAACAAAAAAGAATAAAGGGTACACTGTACGGACGTGGGCATTTTCCTTGCTGATTTCATGAGGTCCATCCTGATATCAGCAAATCCCTGCTGATGTCAGCAGTTGCCTGAGTCAAATTTTTGGGTCAGAAAATAAAAAAATTCCAATGTTTCAACTTCTTGAGAAATGCTAACCGTTTTGCAATCCGACGAGTTTGACATCCCGGCCCATACTGAGCACTCACATGGCGCCGGCCGGAAACAAGGGCAAAGGACCACTAGATCCGTCTTCCTCCTCCCCAGGGGTCATGAGCCCACGCTCGCGAGCTATTGAGGACTTTCGGAGCCAGCAGGATGAGATACGTTGTCCGTAAGAGGATCAGATTGACGCCATCCGTACGCTCACTAAGCTTCTTTGTGGTTAGTCCACGGCCCCACGGTAGACCTCTGAGGGAGTCGGTGGTGTCGTACCCTCTGCACAGCAATCAGCATCTACACCGATGACAGAAGCAGGGCACGACCCGCCACCTCTTGATCCTTGGGATGAGGACCCTAACATGCCAGGTATGGAGGATGGCACTCACAAGAGCGAGATTCGCGTGCTTCAGGAGCGACTCTGCCAGCTTCAGAAGAGTTCATGGCCCCCTCACACTTATGGCCCCCTCTTCCCGGAGATCCGATCCTCGCCCGATCCCTACCCCAAAAGTTTTACTTGTCTCGGTGTCTTCCCCATTCATCTTCCTTCTCACAATGTGATTGCTTTCCCTACGGAGTGGCAATCCAAGGACTTCGTGACACCGCCCCCACGATGTATCAACGAGGACGGCTTTGACTGCTGGGAGATTCTTTTCCATGTCCGGGTCACGTCGGAGGGGGTATGGCCCTAGTATCAGTCTGTACCAGGTTACACATCGCGCTCAGGTGCTGAGAGCTGCCAAGGCGATGCGCGGAATCCTTTATTCCATGTCGCGCGAGACCGTCGTGGACTTCCTCCTGTTCCTTGGAGAGGCCGGCATAGGCGCTGGTGCTGATCTACGTCGGGGTTGGGGCCTGGCATTGTCTTTTCTTGCTGCAGAGACGCATGCCACCCGCACGGCTCACATTCACGCCTTTCACTCCCTTCGTCAGGAACCTACCGTACCTGCAACTGATTACTAGCGGCGGGCCATGCGCATCTACACGCGCCTTGGGACCTTATGAGGTACATTGCTATGGACGCTCCGCACCCTCATGCTCGGAGTTATTCTTGAGTATCCAGACATCTTCTCGGGGTACAACGCCGCCATGCTCGAGCCATTCTCCACCTCCCTTCAGCTTCTTCCTTGGGTGCATCAGCTTTTCCTCAAGATGACTTCCGCCTGTGAGGCATCCGTGGCCCATCAAGAGAGTCCTCTTGCTACAACAGTCATCGCGTCGCCACCAACGCCCTTCTTACAATCTGCCCCTCCATCCTCTGGCACAACCTCCTATTCCCCTTCCATCCCAAACACGCGGACACAGACATAGGGTGTGGTAGCAGCGGCATAGGGGAAGAAGGGAAAGAGAGGTGCGGTTCGGGCCAGCAGCATTCGTCACAATAGCAGTCACCGGGCGGTTTTAGTGGACGTACCATTCATTGTTGTAACTGTGGAGGCGCTCATTGCTACACCGAGTGCCAGTAGCCGCTTGACTGGGTGCGCATCACTCGCGATGTCTAGGCTGCACACATATCACGATCCGTGTCGAGTAGCACAGCCTTTGGTCACACGGCGACCATGACCGCAGCAGTTCTCGTTTCCCCATCGGCAAGCATTGGCGACCTAGACCCACGTGACCGCACCATCGCCAAGCTCCGTCAACTTCTGGCGCTACCGTTTTCAGGGAGGTGCAAGTGTGTTGTCACAACCGGGTGATTCACAAATTGTTTGTTTGTCTGTTCTTGTAGCTCATGATGACTCGTGTGGGGGGATATAGCTGGCATGTGATGATGATGGGCTTGAAAATACTGATTTGATTCATGAGTATCACTTTTGTTCCTTTCGTTTTTTCTCCTCACCTGTTGCTCAACGCCCATTCAAGGCCGAGTGTTCCATTCCCCGTGGCATAGTGACGTCCTCCGGTCGTGATCCTGGTGGCACCTAGATCATCGATTCTGGTGCCACTCACCATGTGACCTGTTGTTGTAGTGACTTTGTTGTTCTTGGTCCTGTTGCGTCTTTTTGACAAGGAGACCCGATGACTGTGGTAGTGCTTCGGATGTTCAGAAAGTCATTTGCGATGTCTGGATGCTCATTCCGAGTGTTTCTGGCGTGGGTGGAATTTTCTCGGTGGTCGAGACCTGGGTACTCGGAGAGATGTTCTGGTGCCTCGAGGAGACCACCTTTGTTGTTCACGTGGTCTCTACATTATGCTCTTCCCGCTGACTCGTTTGGGCTTAGCGAGGGTGATGGGGTCCAGTGCGGCTAGCTGCCGGCGCTCCCACATAAGCCCGCTAGGGATTCATTTGTAAACTCTCCTTGTTCTTTCATATTATGCATTCCAGACTTAGGCAAATTCTTGCCGTTTTGTGATTCGCTCACACTCAGAGCTCACGTTTGTGTTTGCATGGGCATGCATGCCCTAACGTTTTCTAACTGTTTGAGCGCTTGATTTGTACGTTCAGTTTGACCGTCGATTTAAGGATGAATCGCCATTCAAAGTTGAATTCTGATACCGTAGCGAGTCATAGGTTTGGGCCAAAAAAGACTCGTGAATCGATTGTTTCTATTGCTCATGATGGTTCTTGGTACGTCGTGTAGCCGCACAATATTGTTTAGAAACATCTATGTGTTGGTTTGTGTGGCTTCCACCCGTCACAAGCGTTGCCAATGTATTACTCATACATCCAACGTTGGTGGTATAGGGTAGAGGAGAGCATGATGACACAGCGGGCCTCTGGAGTGTCTTGATACTTCTACAGCACTTACAACAGTGCCAGCGAGACGGGTCGATACATTCCGGCAGCCTGGTTCGCTTGTCGGGAGCTAGGAGAGTTTTCAAGGTGGGTTCATACCCGCGCACCTGGTGGACTGTACCGGTGCGACGAGGAGACCTGATGTCTGTAGTAGTACCTCTGATGTTCAGAAAGCCGTTTATGATGTCTGGACATTGATTTTGAGTGTTTCTACCACTGCTCATATCTTATAGTGGTCGAGACCTAGGCACTCGAAGAGATATTCCTTTGCCTCGAGGAGACCATCTTTGTTGTTCACATGGTCTTTGCTGTGTGCATTCCCTACAGACTCGTTTGGGCTCAGCGGGGGTGATGGGGCCCCATGCGGCTAGCTGCCGGTGCCCTTACATATGCTCGCTAGGGGCTCATCTGTAAACTCTCCTTGTTCTTTCACATCATGCGTTCCAGACTTGGCCAAATTCTTGCCGTTTTGCAATGCACTCACACTCAGAGCTCATGTTCATTCTTCGCATGGGCCTTCATGCCCTCATTAAGTTTAACTTGGTATCAAAGCTCAGGGGGGCATGTGAGTAACAAAAATAATAGAAGCAGCAGTAGTGGGCAAAACACGAAGAGAACGCGCCACGTGGTGCTACGCCAGACACAGCTTGTGGGAGCGCGAAGTGACTGCACGTGAACGCAACACAGGTGGTGAGCAGTACACAGCAGCGATAGCAGCTGCAACATCAACAGTAGTAGCAGTAGTAGACATAGTAGCAATAGTAGTAGCAGCATTAGTTGTTGTGCCGCACAACAGGAGCGGTAGCGGTAGAGTAGCTGCTTACACCAATAGCAGTAGTGGCATAGGCAGCAGCAGCCATGGCGAGCGGCAACATTTCCTACAACTGCACCTACGACTACTACAGTAGCAACGACAGCTGCTGTGCCATGCAGTAGTAATAGCAGCGGCGGTAGCAATAGCAGTGGTACACAGCAGCAACAACAGCGATAGCAACAGTAAGTAGAAGTAGCAGCCGCAACTGCTGTGCCGTGTAGCAGCAGCAGCAGCAGTAGGGGCGGAGGCATTGGCGGCACATAGCAGCAGTAGCAACGGTGACAACAACAAGTAGCAACAGTAGCAACGGCGCACAACAGAAAGCAGTAGCAACAACGGGGATACACAACAGTAGCAGCTACGGCGGTAGCATTAAGTAGCAGTAGCACTTGCTACATAGAGTAGCAGCAACAACATTAGAAGCAAAAACAACAGCAACAATCGCAGTAGCTATATCTGTTGCCGGCCATAAGGGGCCGTGCAACCCCCCTCTGAGCCCCCCCCTCTCGGAGGGGTCCCCTGGAGCCCCCAGAGAGGGACCCCCTCGGAGGGGGCCTGTCAGCTCCGTCGACCCCACCGACCTCGTTCGCCCCGTCGGCCGACCGACGAAGGGGTGGGTTTAGAGGGACGGACAGACCCCCCTCCCCTTCTCTCCTCGGTCGCTCGCTCCCTTGCGAGCGAGCGAGCAAGGGGCCTACGTCCCTCATTTGTATTTTTATCTCGAGCGAGGAGCAATCTGACCCCTCGCCCTTTGACTTTCTTTTTTTGCTTCCTCCCCCTTATCTCTGATGGCATTCAAAAAAAGGGGGAGGGGATGCATGTGAGAGCGTGTGGTGATCCGAGTTGAAAAAAAAGAAGGGAAAAAAGGGATAGGAAGAGGAAAAGGGGGGACCAATGCACCTGACAGTAGGGTGCACTCGAGTAACTCCCAGAAAAGGGGTCATTCGACAAGTTACCACAGAATTTGGTGACAAAAGAGGAAATACAAAACTAAGGCATGACGGCAAGAAAAAAAAGTAGAAGCATTGTTTGTAGTCTCACCTCCCCAGCCGACAGCGGACTGTCGTCGGCGGCGACTTCTGTTTTGAGATGCATTGTGGACAGGCGACTTGCCATGGCTTGTGGACTAGACCCCGCACCTCACTCCGTCAGATTGACGGCGTATTCGAGTCTGTCTTTCTCCGAGGGCTGGGTCGTCTACCGATTGGAGCAATAGCTGCACCTATAGTCGCCACACCTTCTGTTCTTGAAGCAGATTTTGCTCAATTCGTGGTAGAAGCACCAATAACCGCAGCTGCTCAGACTCCCTTCTCTAGGCGTGCTATGGTAGTATAGCTCATCCCTTCTGCACACCCTTGCTGACCCCGCCGCCGTGACGTACTGGAATGACAGTGTGTACTAGTGTCCTCCTCTCCTGCGGCTTGGTGTTTACCACCGGGAGAAGGTGCCCTCGGCACCTATACATCGACATGCGTGCAAGATGAGTGGACAATAATGGGAACAAGCGTCCTGCGTGTTTACCTACTGCTAATGTGATGATGGACATCATTGTTGGCACCGATGTTGGACGCGCCCTCACGGCTGGCATCCACCTTGGCTTCGGCCTTGTCCAAGCATTCGTCCTCCATAGGATGCGGATCTTCCAGCGTTGGTAGGTCCCCTAGCTGGTCCTTTGGTGACCATATTTGCCGAGATCCATAGCCTGAGGTGGATGGTGTAGCAGCTTTGTGATCTCGTCGTTACTGAGCATGTTTCTGCTACTAGTTTGTCGACGGCCTCCTTGATCTCATCTCCTTCATCTTTTCCTCCTTTCTCCGTCAATGGTATCTCTCCATCTCCACTTGCCGGCGTTTCCTAGTCTACCACATTCCTTTCCATCCTCCACTCTTCTGCTACCACAACGCCTCCTCAAGATGACATGGCTTCATGTAGTCGCTCCAATCGTGTATGCATATGACATCGGTGTCAACGTTCCGCACGTCATGCTCCCGCTAGTTTGACAGATCCTGCTCCTCCACGGCTTCCTTTGCTATCCCTGTCGAAGGGGAGTGTGGTTACCGCGCATTGCGTGTTGTGACCGCACTGATAGGATCCACACCCCCGCCGTACCGTGGTGCCCCAGCGCCAACTTAGGCAGATGTAGATGATACGATGGAAGTACATGACGTTGAGTCCAATTCTGACATGGCCTTCATGGTGGAGACTTCCATGTCATTGAGCTTGACTGCCACATCCGGGATGGATGCAGATCTTACGCAGCATCATGTTGCATCACCAGGAGTGCAGGCCCGACATTCCTGGACGGTGTCACTAGCCCCTTTGACCAGTGGCGGTTCGGCGGTGGCACAGGAGTCCTGTACGGATCGAAATGCCTCTACCATACTTTTGGGGGAGTATTGCAGTAGGCTCACAACAGCGGGACGGAGGTTGTAGTGTAGGAGACATGCGTTTCATTGAGGTCGACATCCACGCTGGGGCAAGAGTCAAATGTTGTATAGCAGCAGGTTGCATTAGAAGGAGTACAGGCCCCACGTCCCTGGGTGATGCCACCCGCGACTCTTACCGGTGGTGGCCCGTCGGTGGCATAGGAGTACCGTATGGATCGGGATGTCCCTTACGGACGTCGGGGGGCATTGGTGTAAGAGGCTTACACCAGCCCGGTAGCGATCGCAGTGCATGAGGAGAGTGGACCGACTGGTCTTTTAGAGGCTGAGGCATTCTTGAGAGCAACATTGTTTGGAAATGTCACTGGGATATGTGCTGCAGGAGACACGACAGGCTAGACCTTGTCATGGATGTTGCCGGAGGACCAACTTCAGCATCAGGAGTGACCCATGTTCTCAGAGTCTACGGGTTCCCGTACACATAGAGGAGGGGTGTAACACATGGCGCACTCATGTGATGATCCTTACTCCATCATTGAGTGGGTGACAGTGACCAGCCTTCCTTGCGAGACGATGTGTGAGTGCCACCTACGTTTTCTCGTTGCCTTGACGGGCATTGGATCATTCGTCAAGCTGGAGTCTTGCACAGCTAGTCCAACAGCTGAGGATAGTGAGGCACATACGACCACACAGATGGAGTTGCCTCATTAGCAAGAGTTGAGTTCTTCCCTTGCGTGTTCACCTGTTGGTGACTGTGGTGATCACATCGAGTGGTAGTACGTGCACGGACTACATTTCCACATCTGTTTGGCTATGGTTTCAGCATCTCTATCAAGAAAATCGATGCCAGGCACATCTACCCAGGGGGAGTGTTGCGTGGACCTTGACCTGACGTGACGTGATTGGAGATGCATGGCAAGGGATCCATGCTCTGCTATGAGCATACTACAACAGCCGGTGTGTGGCTCATGCTACATGCCTTCACAGCTACATGTGGATAGTAGCACTCTGTAGGTCGAGACCCGGACACTTGGTTGGTTGTACCAAGGTCACAAGGAGACCATGTAATTGTGTGTCTTGGTGTGTGGCCATACTACGTGTGGCATGTACATGCAAGCTCCATTGCTTATAGTGGTCGAGACCCGGACATGTGGTGAGTTGCAACCGTGTTACAAGGAGATCCCCCTATGATCCCATGTGTTGATTGATGATGCTATTATGGCCGGCATAGAGACACCTCTTGGATTGCTCGTAGCAGTTGAGACCCGGGCACTGGTACCGTCAGTGTCACAAGGAGACCCTCTTGTTTTCTGACTTGTGTATGATGTGCATGACTCCTCGAATGGTCAAGACCCGGATACTTGGTAGGATGTTCTTGTGTCATGAGGAGATCTTCTGACCTTCATTGTGCTCCAGAGGGACATCGAGCCTAGCTTCAATGATTGGATGGACAGTAGATGTGTGTGTGTGTGTGTGTGTGTGTGTGTGTGTGTGTGTGTGTGTGTGTGTGTGTGTGTGTGTGTGTGTGTGTGTGTGTGTGTGTGTGTGTGTGTGTATGTGTGTGTGTGTGTGTGTGTGGTTGTCTGGTGTAGACCGTGGTTTTTCATACGTTGTTGTTCCGTATCTTGGCTCATTTGTTTTGGCGTTGACGGCTATGTCAGCCATGGGGACTGTTGGTTTCTGTGGCTTCCATCTGTCACGAGCGATGCCGATGGATTACCCATACACCCCACGTTTGTGGTATAGGGTAGAGGAGAGCGTGACCACACGACGTGCCTCCGGAGTGTCTTAAGACATCTCCAGCACCTATGATAGCGGCGGCGAGAGGAGATTGATGCGTTCCGGCAGCCTGGTTGGCTTGTCAAGATCTAGGAGAGTTTTCTCGGTGGATTGATTCCCGCACACCTCATGGAATTTACCAGTGCAACGAGGAGACCCGATGTTTGTAGTAGTGCTGTCGATGTTTGGAAAGCCATTTGTGATGTCTGGATGCTGATTTTGAGTGTTTCTAGTACTGCTTGTGTTCTCTAGGTGGTTGATACCCGGGCACTCGAAGAGCTATCATGGTGCCTTGAGGAGACCACATTTGTTGTTCACGTGGTCTGTGCAGTGTGCTTTCCCCGTTGACTTGTCTGGGCTCAGCGGGGGTGACACGGTTCGGTGCAGCTAGCTGTCGGCATCCCTACATAAGCCCGCTAGGGGCTCATATGTAAACTCTCCTTGCTCTTTCATATTCTGTCATCCAGACTTAGCCAAGTTCTTGCCGTTTTGCAACGCAATCACACTCAGAGTTTATGTTCTTTTTTGCATGGGCCTGCATGTCCTAACTGATTCTAACTTCGTGCTCTTCCCTCGGCGGCGATGGTAGTCGTTGTCAGGATGAAGTGGGACATTTTGGAAAACTTGTCGACGACCACGATGATTGCGTCATATCCCTCGGGTGTGACCGGTAATCATGTGACGAAGTCCATGGAGATATCTACACATGGTTTCGTCGGAGCAGGGAATGGTTGCAGAAGTTCAGGTGGCCTTGTGCGTCTGGATTTTTTCCGCTGACATGCTTCACAGGTTTTACTGAAGTTGGCCACGTCGGATTGCATCTTGTCCAACCAATAGTTTTTTTCCAGCTTCTTCAGTGTCTTTTCCTCTCCGAAGCATCCACCTGGTCCGGAGTTGTGGCATTCTTTGAGCAGCATACAACGAAGTTTGTCGTTCGGGGAACGACAACCTGGAGAGTGAAGCGCCGTCGCCAGTAGGGTATGTTGAACCAGAAGTACGCTTTATCATGTCCACCGTGCAGGTCGTAGCCTCGTGCGAGCAGTCGCTTGAGGTACGGGTCTTGCTGTAGCTTTATCGTTGCCACGTTAGCCATAAACTCTGGTCGGCGGCTGAGTGCGTCTGCCGGATTGATTTTGCCTGGCCGGTACTCGATATCGTAGTTGAGCCCGGATTCAAGGAACACCATCCATCGGGTCTGACGTCGGCTTAGATTCGGCTCCGTCTTCAAATAGTTTAGTATATAGTGTTTGGTTTGCATGATGCATCGGCGACAATCCAGGTAGCATCGCCACGTCTTGAACGCATGCACGACCACCAACGTCTCTTTCTCGTGTACAATGTAGTTGAGTTCCGGTCCTAGTAGTTTTCGAGACATGTAGGTGACCGGTTGTTCGCCGTTGACATGGTCTTGTAAAATGACCGCGCCAATGGCTTGGTCTGATGCATCCGTGGTCATGACATTGTCAACGGTTGGATCAGCAAATCGTAGGGCCGACGCCGAGGTCAGAGCGTTCCGCAAAGCAGTGAACGCTTCTTGTTTGCTATCTCCCCACCACCACTTGTTTTCTTTTGCAATTGAGGTCGGAAAGAGGCGCTGACACTCAGGCGTTGTCCAGTACAAATCGCCCGTAGTGATCGCAGAATTTGAGAGAAAACCTGAATTTCTCAAACGTTGGTCGACGTCAGCCAATCAGCGACTGCTGCCAGTTTTTTCGGATCCATGGTGGTCCGTCTACCGTTGACGACGTAACCCAAAAACTCGATCAAACGACAAACGAAGTCGTATTTTGAGAGTTTTATGAAACATTTCTCTCTTTGTAGAACTTTGAGGAATTTTCGGAGATGTCCATTGTGCTCCTCCTGGGTGCGCCTGTACACCACAATGTCGTCGAGGTATACCACTGCAAAATCGTCGAGGTACGGACAGAAGATTTTGTTCACTTCTACCATGAACAACGCCGGGGCATTTGCAATTCCAAAGGGCATGACCATGAACTCAAAGTGCCCATAGCGAGTTCGGAACACAGTAGAAGCCACACACGAGCTCCTCATTGTCTGCAGTGCTTGGCCATGTTGAGCGGTATCATCTGCACATACTGTCGCATTTTGGCTTCTGCAGCCTCCTCTGCTACTTCCATCTCCATTTCTTCCACTTTTGGCTTCCATCCCGCACATGGAAGTTGTTGTTTGGTGCCATTGATCTCCATGTAGACGTCGCCACTGTTCCAGTTGACCGGGGGATTTTGTCGGTATAGGAAATCTTGTCCGAGGATGATTTTGTGATCTCTCATTGGATAAGAACTCCAAACCGTTACATCTCGTACATCCCCCACTTGTAGCTGTAGTGGTTCTCGGAGTCTTCCTATCTGCAGTCTCCCGTCAATGGTTTTTCCTTCAAACACCCCTAGTTTGGTCTACAATCTTAGCTCACGGACCATGTCATTGCTAACAATGATGTACGAAGCTCCTCCATCCAATAGTGTCGGTACCGTTCTGCGACTTCTGCATCCTCAAGGCTGTACTTTTAGCAGTACCACCGGTTGGTCGTCCTCGTACCCCTCATCAAACTTTGCGATCTCAAAAACTCTCTGCGGCAATGTAGGCCACTCAGATGGGCAATGGTTTGGTGCAGATCACTCCTCACGAGCAAGATTTGCGCCTTTTACTCTTGCAATTTGCCGTTTCCTGACTCATTTTTTACAACTTCCCTCGCTTTCTGGCCTGTTTCTTGCTTCGATAATTGCACGTGATGTGTTTGACTTTTTTGCAGTTGTGGCAGGTTTGCGTATCTCTCTACCCGATGACGTCCACTTCCATCGGAGTCGAGGAGTCCACCGACTGGTTCTTTCCGTTTCCATGATAATTGTGGTTAGGAGGTCACCAGCCGAGTATTGTAGTCGGCGCTGTTGATCCTTTTAGCTGCTGTGATCATCCTTGGCAAGTTGTTTTGGATGCTAAAAACAGAGATTGCTCATCGGATATCTTGCTTGAGACCGTTGTTGTCGTGAAAACAGAGTTTGTCGGGGGCGATGTTTAATCCAGTGATGATCTTGCGGAATCTCCGCGTGTACTCCGCCACGCCAACGTGTACTTATGTAGACGTTGGAGCTTGTACCATGCGTCAGAATTCTCATTCAG
Source organism: Penium margaritaceum (assembly GCA_023375785.1). Classification (NCBI taxonomy): domain Eukaryota; kingdom Viridiplantae; phylum Streptophyta; class Zygnematophyceae; order Desmidiales; family Peniaceae; genus Penium; species Penium margaritaceum. Next base: position 138,674 of record SZWC01002860.1, read on the forward strand.
TTTTCCAAAGCGTGCGAGTATTGCGTGCGAGAATTCGTTCCAGTCGGTTGGTGGAATCAGCGCGTCTTGCCACTGTGGATTGATTTACTCCAAGGGTCGAACGCCTGCGGTTGGCCGTTGATAATGCTCCGCCAGTCTCCTGCTGCCATCGGACAGACTTTAGATCGGACCACCAACTTAACGCCGTGCCAGTTAAAAGCGCGGCCGCGAGGTCAATTTTCTTTTGATTGTTGTTGAGCCCAACAACGGTAAAGTACGCCTCCAAACTCGTCAGCTACATCTGAACCGTCGTTCCTTCTGAAGCTAAAGGATCCATCGGTTCTGGTGGAGCCGCACAAGTTTTGGGTTTGCTCGTGAGTTGTGAACGTTTTTTGACAAGCACCACTTCACGTGTGCTTGCGTTGCAAAGAGCCTCCATTGCGATGTCTGGCTATTGGAGCAGGTGGTTATTGATTCCTTCTAGTGCAGAGATCCTGTTTGTCAGTTCCTTGTTGATCCATGCCTGTCGTCTAGTGCCACATGTCGTCCCCGTTGTCGCCGTCAAGGCTATCAGTTGGGACGGCTGGTTCATCGCCGTTGGGTCCGTGACCGGACTGGTAGCCGAAGTCGTAGGTGTTGTCCAAACTGCCGCAAATCCCGCCATGCCAGCATTTGCTGTCGCTTCAGGGTTTGAGTGCATCGGCACATTCTGCTCCTCCATTGCCTAAGTCATCGCCGAAGACCCATTGCTGGTTGTCGGTTGCGCTCACTCACCTCACGGCGTAGTCGTGAAGTCTGCGAAGTCTTGATGTGCAAGGTGCACTGACAGCTTGTGCGAGGTAGTCATTTGGATGATGAAAGTAGTTGGATGTATCTCTAGTACTACTGCGCTCTGATACCAAGTGTTATGCCAAATGGAGCGTAGATGGTGTACAAGTAGACGTTGCGAGGCAAAACACGATTTAGAATATGGGACACATGAGTAGTTTATAATCAGCAGTAAGTGTACTTCGACGACAAGTGTCAAAATGATCGAACATATACATACAAGTTTCAATTTACGACGTCGAGTTACGAGGCATAATCGGGGTTGTTGGGTCGATTGTCGAGCAACACGTATGGAGTCGCGTCGTTAGAGGTCGGATTTGAAAAGGTCTACCGAGAACTTGGGGGTCTTTGAGAATCGACGGTGAAGATGCGAGATGCATCTTTACAAATCTAGATTTGTCTCGGTGTGTAGAGAAGTAAATCGAAAGGTTGTGGTACTTCTGTTTGTAGGTTCGCAAGAGTGGTCGAAGCTGTCGGAAGGTTCGGGAATATCCACTGAGGGCGGGGCAGTTTGCCAGTTTGTCCTCGACCATCGGATTGAATATCATAGTTCACGCAACGTGATGGGATGTTTGTGTAATAACAGAAATGCCCAATCAGAAAGATTAGGGACTCGTGTATGTCTGGTACGTAACAAAATACTGGGGTTTTTTTACAAACATCAAACCAGACATCACGTAATCCTTCAAGCAACGCCAATTAGGAAGACAAGAACATTACGGTTGGGTCCAATTGCTACGGTCAGTAGGGATTTGACCCAACCGTGCTAGACCAGCCAAAGAACTGATCCCGTCTGCAATTTCTAAGGACATCCATATGTGATTGTGGTCATGCCATGCGAAATAGATTCTTTGAAATCTTAAGCATTGGAAACATTTACACTTGTACTGTAACATATGAAAATTTGGATATAAATCCCACATTTTCTGCATCAAAGACCTGTATGATTGGCCAACATTGCTAGGGAATGTCACGATGAACCTCGGCCAAACTCGTGGAATTCCTTCCTTATGTGGTCAAAAATTAAAAAAGCTGATCAGGTTGTCCCACGAGATAAAAATGTACATTCTTTTGCTCAGTTACTACGTAACCCTATGCACACTTTGCGTGCAACACCCGGATCTTGTTTAAAACATCACATTTTAAACCCATTTCTTAACCCAATATCACATGTTTAACAAAAAAAATTACAGGGTTACAATGTATCCCTTGTAGTAAAAAATGCGGAAAATCACAAAAAAAACAATTTGACATTTTTTTCCCACTTTGATGATCCCCATAACACTCTTGGATTTACAACGCCTTCACGGATGCTTTACTTGTAGCAAGGGCCAGTGTTAGGAAAAGCGTCACACCGGACACCTCGCAATAGAAGGCATTCCTCATGCAGCCGAGAGGTGGAAGAAATGTGTGTGCAAAGGTTGGTTGATAGGTTAATTGTAAAGCATTCATGGAAGTGTGTATGGACAAGCATGGATCATGCAAAACAAAAATCATGGTTGGAGAGACACCTCGAGAGAAGCTAAGGCATAAGAAAAAAACACGCCATGGGCAGGGAACGGGGGAGGGGGGGTGCATTTCTATCTCATATTTGTATAGCAAACATGTACCTAAGAACATGTCAAGTAAATGTTCAACAAAATGAAATTCCAGTGGCATTGGATAAATTCTCTTATCTTACCCCTTAAACATGATGATTAACTAAAGAATTTACTTGCACATACATGTTAGTCAATATTCTAACAATAACAACAAAAAAAGAGCAAAAGCAAACATTAGTGCAAATGCTGCTGGAAACATGGTTCAACGACAGAGATGGGGTGGTCAAGCACAATGACAAACTGCGAGGATGCGAGTGAGTGAGTGAATGCGTGAGCGAGCGAGAGAGTGAGTGAGTGAGTGAGTGTGTGAGTGAGTGAGTGAGTGAGTGAGTGAGTGAGTGAGTGAGTGAGTGAGTGAGAGAGTGAGTGAGCGAGCGAGTGAGTGAGTGAGTGAGTGAGTGAGTGAGTGAGTGAGTGAGTGAGTGAGTGAGTAAGTGAGTGAGAGAGTGAGTGAGTGAGTGAGTGAGTGAGTGAGTGAGTGA